>SIXB01000214.1:0-90155 GCA_007018985.1 Anopheles bwambae | reverse complement strand
TTTTTTTTTATAAATTCTTTTAAACATGACCTACTCCGCTATTTACGGATTTTCTCGATTGAAACTTCATTGAAAAAGTTATTTTGGTCCTTTGTGTTAAAACCGGCTCCGGAGCCGGTGGAGCGGAGCCGTTGGTGCGGAGCCGGCTCCGGAGCCGTGGGTGCGGAGCCGGCTCCGGAGCCGTTGGTGCGGAGCCGGCTCCGGAGCCGTCGGAGCGGAGCCGTAGGAGCGGAGCCGGCTCTGGAGCCGTCGGAGCGGAGCCGGCTCCGGAGCCGTCGGAGCGGAGCCGGCTCCGGAGCCGTCGGAGCGGAGCCGGCTCCGGAGCCGTCGGAGCGGAGCCGGCTCCGGAGCCGTCGGAGCGGAGCCTGCTCCGGAGCCGTGGGTGCGGAACCGGCTCCGGAGCCGGCTCCGAAATTGTCTGGAGCCGGTCGGAGCCGGCTCCGGCTTCGGAGCCGTTTTGCCCATCACTACTTGGCAATGACACTATGGCGTACTGCCGTTAAAGGCTACGTTCTTAATCCTACTCTATATGCACAGCTAGAAAAACGTCATACGTAGCAGCAGTTACTCCTCCTTTTAAATATCTTCTCCAAAACCAGTCAAACCATTTTTATCCTTAAAATTGTAAAATGCTTTCGCAAAATTTCTCAATTACCTCAATCTGTGCGTTCATGTTCGTTCATCAAAACGCAACAAACACGCACACACACAAGAGCATTTCCGCAGTAGTGTTTTGTAGCGCAGCAGGTTGTGGTGGGTAGGATGGGACAGTAGAAATCAAAAGTGTGTAAAAAATAGTGTTACATACCCAAACGGTGGAGGCATCGCCAACCTTGAAGATAAGAGAGTAAACGGGTATTAATGACACTGAATAAAATTGCAGGGGAGGAAATTCAAGGCGGGAAGTTTGAAACGAACAAAAGTAAAAAAACAAATCAGACACAAGCCGCTCCGGCACTCGCACGACCACGGTGTCGAGTGTTTTTACGGGGGGAGAAGGCTGATTAATGGGAAAGGTGTACAGAGGCATTTGCGCCTGCAACAGCTACTACCGTCTACCCGGACCAACCAAACCAAAACTGTGGTGCTACTTCTAACACGGAGCGCGCTTCACTTTTGCGGGACCACAAATCGCAACTGTGGCGAGGTACTAAGAGCGATCGTTCATCGTCTTAAAGGAGGATTTTAAAGCCAAAAACAGTGTTGACAAATGCCTAAAATGTGACACAAATTTTGAAATTTACGTGTAGATTAAAGTTATTTTTCACAGATCATGATCTAAGCTCTTTGTACATTCTTCGAATATTAGAAGGATTTGTATGCATTATTCATCAACTTTCGTTTTATATGATCTAGCGATTAAGTTTTAAACTAAACCACTTTATGATTACAATATTAAAAAAAAAAAACTCTTCGTCTGAGATACTAAAGCCAGTAACATGAGCTTTTTATATTGTTTGAATATTATTATTGTAATTGTTTTAACATTGTTGCAAAGATTACAATACTATGATATTTTAAAACAGTTGTTGATTTACAAATCCCATTGATTGCAGGAAAAGTAATATGCTGAACAACTGAATTCAGCGCAAGAAACGTTATTATTGTAGTGTGCTAAAAAGAAGATACGTTTTCGACTGTAACGCTTTTCCAATTGTTGAAAAATATAATTAATTTCGTATTTAAGCTACAACAATTCCAGTTTGAAAATAAGTCCATGCTCCCATAGATGCTTTTCGTCATCTTCAATTATGCTTCCAATTAGAAAAGTAATGAAAGAATGAGATTTTGCTATTTCGCTTCAACGACCACCCACTAAAACCGGGAACCAAAATTTAAAATAAAAATGGCGATCAGCATCACGAACTACAAACAGAGAGCAAGAGCAACAACAACATCAAGTTCTAGCTCCAAACACCGTTTTACATGCGGCTGCATAAAAGAAACAAATTCATGCATGATCATCATCGGTGGGCAGTGTACGTTTGGGGGGGATTTGCTTTGCGGTTGCCTTCTTCCTAATGGCATTAGAAACGGTCGCATCGGTCGCACTTTTCTTCCCATTCTCCTTCTTGCTTCAGCAGCATGAAAGCACACCACGAGAAAAGATATTCTTCCCCCTTTCGCCTGCCCGCCTGCCGGCCCGCGCGAACAACAACAATCGAGCATAAATCAATAAATGGCGCCATTATTATTGATACCTTTCGGTACACTACCACGCGGCCCCCGCGCGCGGACGGCCTTTTGCGGGGGCTCATTATTTTCCAGTCCAGTTTGTGTGTGTGTGTGTGAGTTCATCCTCCACGCTTCTGTCCACAACAGAACGCGCTCGGCAGAATAAAACATATCGTTTGCACGCCAAATCCGACAGACGGAATTCAATTTATGCGTTCGATTCGGCGGCGGCGGCGGCAGTTTTTTTTTTCTTTCTTCGCTTTCTCGGTGTTAGTTTTACTCCTCTGGCAGGTTGGAGCTGGAGCTGAGCGAGCAAAGCAAAGAGCGAAGACGACTGGCGACACTCGCGACACATGCACACACACACACACACACAAAAACAAAAAAAAACGCCGGTTACAAATATTTTCCTTGTCAAATCGCAAGATCCTTGTCCGCGAGTTTGGAGAAGAGTAATTTATCTAGCGCAGTGGGTTTTTGTCCCTCACGTGTAGCTTGCGTTTTGGTTTCACTTTTGAAATCTCAAGTGTTGCAGTAGGCTTGGGACGGGGCCGGGATGCGATACAAGAAGATGGTATGAAGGGAGAAGAAGCTATGTGCAAAAGGGAAGGACTGACGATGATGCGAAGCTGATCGTGACAAGCGCAGAATGGCGACAATTTGGGGACAAGAATGTTGTCTTGCGTTTTGTGTGCTTTTTGTCACAGAGGACATATTTCTTATCTTGGTTGATTTTTGTTTTGTAGAGCTCGATGACATTTTTCAATCAGACACATTCCATCGGCCAGTAACGTAACAATGTAGTTATTATTTGTTGAAGAGTATGCCAGAGGCTCAATCAAAAGTCAAATATTTTGCTATGCCTATTTCCAACCAAATACTCTTTTGTATTCATCATTAAACACAATATGCAAATAAAATCTCCTTTTTCTTTGATGTTCAGCAGTCATTCTCACTCTCTCCCAGCTCCAAGCATGCTCTCGATGCAACGTCCCAGAAGTGGACACTTTTGAAACAAACTCCCTCTCCCCAATAGCTAGATGCTGGTGAAATAAATGCAACACTTCACAAAACCATTCTCCTCCAATCTCAATTACACTTCATTTTTCAACGCCCAACTCACCAACTGTCGCTCTCGAATCATCCCTACCTTACCTCAGCCATTCCAGCTTCAAACCCATGATTCCCATTGTCATTTCTAATGAAGATGCCACCGAAACAACGCGCCTAACGAGCCGATTTGTCAATGCCCATTCAATTGGTCACACGCACACGCAGATAAGCACACAACGACCGGTGTCCAGGTAAATGCAGCGACCGTGGTGGTGATGGAAGAAGTTGGCGGGCCTCATCTGGGAGGTCTTCGTGTGGCAATCGGAACCTCAACATTCCATTCCGCTTCAGGCAGGTGTCGAAAGGAGTAGGATTTGTAGCTCCAGATCTCGATACTTTCGTCTTGCCTGAGACATTAAAAGAACGACCCACCAAAGAAAAAAAACGTCATCTTAACCCAGACTCATTAGGGAGCGGAGACATTGGAGGGTGGGATTGGAATATTGAACTGGCGCACACACGTTGGTCGCGTCACGGCGGTGGTCCCACCGGTTGCTCATTATCGCCAATTAATATGCAGAAACGTAGAGGAAACCAATAAACCCAGTACGCCCCAGTGTTCGCCCTCCTCTGGATCGGGGAAACCAGTTCCAACCCACAGTGATACCCGGTTCCCAGGATGTTACGGGTGTTTGGGTCCCGCCCGCCCCGAAAAGCCGTCTAGGTTGCTGGGAGGAGACGAAAAAGAAGTCTCTACAGCGGCATAATCCACCGGGCCCGTATCGGAAATCTGGATGCCGTTCGGGATGGAGTAATTAAAGCCAGCTTTCGGTCTCTTGGTGGTGGTGGAGCAAATTAAAGATTTTTACTATCATTCGGAGTATATTGGTGGCTGCTTGAAGGTTCTTCGCACACTTTCTTGCCCAGTCTACGCTCGAGGGAAGAGTTTGCAACCTGCTGATCTTGTTTGTTTTTGGGTTGTTTCCATCCCCCCTTCAAACCCTGAACTCATTTGACTCATCGATGTCGCATGTCCAACACGAGACGTCTGATCCAGAGTGGAGAACCAAAGACATCATCGGGTTCATCAATATTCACGCTACGGATGCGAATATTGGAATCAGCTCGAATCACACACACATTAACGGGCCCACAAGCGTCAGCATCAGCAAAATCGATGCAAATCGATGTCCTTTTTTCCCGATCCGTAATCGCCTCTTATCCCTCTCTCTCTCTCTCTTTACCATCAAAAGGGGTCATTATTTTGTTACGGTCACCCAATTTGCATGTGCACTTGTGGACTACATGGTCGCTTTCACACGGAAAGCGATCACACACCAGGCCCGTAAGGGTCACCGTGGTACGACGACGACAAACGGCCGTGCGGGCCGGAGGGCATTGTAGGTGATGTCTGTCGCCAGCCAGCGAAACGACGACAGCGACGCCAACGAAACGACACAATCCTCACTGCCGATTCCACAAAAACCAATTCCCCCCAAAAAGGGCACAGATACCTTTCCTCCCCACTCCATAAGGGGTACAGTAGACATGAGGGTGCGGGAAACGGAACGGTGCGATCCTTCGGAAGATCTCGTTCAGCAAAAAAAAAAGTAAAGCGGTAAAGGGAACGGTAAGAAAGTAGGAACGAACCCAGAGCTCGGCGTAAACAAATACGCCGTGGTAGCGATTTAATCAGGGTTTGCCGTTTCTTTCACGGTCCCATCCCAGGGACGACGACGCGGTCGCACAGAAAAAAGGAGCAACAAAACACACAATCCAGGCGCTGCAGTCTGGCGCCTTTTCTGCGATCCCTTCTTGTAGATGCGTTCTCAGTTCTGCTGCAGCACGAGCCCACCATCGATTCGTGGCCGCTGATGGGAAGGGAGTAGGCAGGGGCAGGGAAATATTTATAATTTTTCCCGAAACAAAACCCCGAAGCGGACCCCGGCGCAAAACTGTCCTATATCGAAGAAATCAACATAAATAATGTGGCGCCCGTTGGGTTTCGAAAAATGCACACACATACACGCGCGCGCACACACACACGTTCGCAAACGGACGCCGGGAAAAGGGACAGAGTGGACAACGGCACGGTCCGCACCGTCTTTGATTTTGTATCGAAGAATGCTTTCGTATCAGTTTGTTACAGTTTTTTTTGTTGGTTTGGTTGCTGATTTCTTTTTTCCTCTGCTGCAGGTTCGTCGCTTGCTTGCTTCTTTCGTTCTTTTTTCCACCGCAGCTGCGCTGTGCGATCGCTCACCGATCTTGTTACATTGAATACATTCGTTGCATCCTCAATGTTCAACTCTTTCTCGTTTTAGTCACGTTGCGCAGCGTGCATGTGTGCGTGTGTGTGTTTGTTTGATTGTCCAATTTTGCTCGATTGCCTGTTGCCTGACGCTGGCGCCCCAAATGCAAGATTCACCTGCCCGATTTGAAAGAGAGAGATTTTCCCGCAAAAAAAGGAGAATGTTAACCCATCGCACCCGAACCCGAAAAATCTATAACATGATATATTTAATCACACACACACAAACACACATTCACACAATACCTGCCCCTCTTTTGGTCAGGCGATTTGTTTGCTTAAAGTTTCCCGGAAAGTTATGCGCTCCCCGCGATCATATTATGTATCTTGTTAGCGAAAGGTAATGAAGGTTAGATCGTGTGTTTTTTTATGTGTTATGGATGAAAGCTGAACACTTACCTACAATGAGAGGGAAGAGAAAGATAAAAAATGGCATATTAGATGTTTGCTCTTATATAAAATGTTAAATATGTTTGATCGTGTTGAGCATTCATTCTTCTTGGGGCGACAAATAGTAGAGATATTGGTGCAATAATTCCTGTCAAAAACTTTCGTAGAGATTTTGAGATCATGCCTCATCTAAACCTCATCTAAACGATTCAAACGTGGTGTAAGTAACCAACCCGTCTTGTCCGCATCCTCAATCCTCAACTGATTTGTTCTATCAAATAGCAAAACATGCTAGTAACGCCAACACCTCCCCTACCGTGATCTAAATCGATCGAAGCACGTTGTTAAACACTGTCTCAATCTGTACCGCAAACAACAGTGGCTGAAGCCCACTCCCGCCAACTACTGATGGGAACTGATCGGCTTATCTAGTTGCTTGTTTGCTCCATTCCTCTACCCAACCACTATCCATCCACTGTGCGCCCCTGTCCCAAAAAACCATCGTCGTCGTGATGATGTTCCGGGAGCTTTAAAGGCAGCAAGCTCTCTCTCCACAGCCGACCCGAAACGAATTATGATGAATGTGTGCAGCTTTTTGTAGCGCATTAAACCGGTGTGGATCGTTTAAGATAGCGCTCTGCCGTCTAGGTGTAGTTCACAGTCAATTAAAGGGACGAACGAGACGGACGAGAGCACCTGCACCGCTCACCTACTTCTCCCCCCTGGAAGATCACGTTTCAGCGCCATTCACTTCCCATTCGCCCGTTTTGTTACGTTTAATCACTTAATTTTTGTGCAAACATTCAGCACCCCTTGGTGTACTCCCTGCCGTCTCGCGGTAAATTTCGTTAATTATTTCATCGTTTCGTTTCATTGAACTAAGCAGAAATTTTATAACCATCGATTAAGGATGCTGCTGCTGCTGCTGCAACGTTTCACTAGCATTTCTTTTCGAAATCGTTTCTCTTCTCGCCCTGTGTTTTCGGGGAGCTCGTTGGTTGGTTGGGGTAACAAGATAATCACAGTCTAGCTGTGGGTTCACTTAACCAGGCTCGTTGCAGGCCTCGTCCAGTGAACGGTTCAGTGCTGGACACAAGAAGATCTTTCTCGCACACACACTCTCTCTCTCTCTCATACACACACACAAATCGTAAATAATTGATAATTATCGTTCTGCTGCTCGTGATTGACTCTCGAAGTCCTGTGCTGGCGTCTGGGGTCTGGGGTGCATTCTTAACCGTTTAACCCCGGCCGATTTGCAGGCAGGCCTGGGCCTTGATGGAGGCTGCCCACGGAGCAGAAGAGGCCTTTGCGTGACCAAAGCAAACGGCAGAAGCAGCAGCAAAAAAGCAAAACCAGCAACCCAGCAAAGCACTCATCACCATTATCATCGTGTTGGGTGTGCAGCATAACCGGCCCTGCTCGTGGGGTCCATTGTTTGTTTTGCCTGTCCAATTTTCTTATGCATTTTTGGGGTTGCTCTTTGCTTGCTTTTTTTTGCTCTCTGTCGAACTTATTCACGTTCGCCATCATAAAATCATAACCACGGGTTTAGGCACAGGCAGTGCCTCACGCAGCATAAAGTGAGCGTGGTTTTAACAGCGTTGTGGGCTGCACTCCTTGCTGGAGGAGTTGCCATCCAGAAAGCCAGGTGTCGGATCTGGCGATGCGATGGTTTGGAAAGACCATGCAAATTATTGTTGAGCGAGATGACTTTTGATGCATGCACTTCATGTTAAAAATAAGTATTGTTTAATCATCAAATAAATATTACAAAAATATTCCCAGCTCGATTATACTCTAGGAGAGTTCACGATCAAATGGCTTAGATCTCCTCTTTGCCAAATATTCCGCTCTGGACACAAATCCCATTCCACCAATACCGAAACCGAAACCGAATCGAATTATTATCCGTCGGTAGACGCTTCGCGACGGTCTACCGAACGTTTCTATCCAGCTTCCAGAAGACCACCCAAGTCGATTTCCATTACCACCCCATATCATTCCGAGCTCGTTTGGCGGGATGATCCCGAACCGCGAATGACCAGTCGGTGGCGAAAGGATGGGCAGAATAACACAGAAAGAAAAGAAAAACCCTCCAAACCGCACACGCATCGGCTCGCTTCCTCCACCGGGCGATTGATTGGATCTTGTTAACAAAACGGTTCGGCACCGGCCAGCTTTCTAAATCTTAAGCCAAGCTTACAACACACCGTTTTGTTGGGGGGTCGTGTTTTATTATCCTCAAAAGGCGAACAAGTTCAGCGGGCGAACGGGCTTGGAAGAAGGCTACATTGAAAAAAGCAAGGAGATGAGCCGCTCCCAAGGTATTGTGCTAGGTCCTAAAAAAAGACTGACAAAGGAAATACAGCAAGAGACAGGGTAGCAAAAGCGAGAAAGAGAGAGCAATTCTTGGAGCTCCACGGTCTGGGAGGATACGTTTATGATTTTGCTGATCCATTCCCGGGCATAAGCGTGTCGGAAACCACCAGCACCAACGACCACCACCACCACCAAAAAGGTTTCTACGGAACAGATCGATCTTCCAATGTATGCCCCTGCTGTACCAACGCCACAGTTCCTCCTGGCAAACCGGCGCCAGTAGGTAGTTTACAATTATTTATGAATTATTTGTTTCTGCACGCTTGCCACGCTCCCCATCCACATTCCCCGTTTCGGTGTTTGAAATAAATAAAGCACAAAGCTGCAAGCATAAACGTTGCAGCGCAACGATGTGAGGCTTTAAAGTCCCTGAATCCCACCGCCTCGCCCAAGAATGGACCACCTCTGCTGCTACGGTTTGTGCTGCTGCTTGCAGGAGTCTGTCCTGGCCACCCTGCAGACGGCAACCAGACGATTGGCAATGATAAAGCCGAAGCTCTGGAGTGCAAGCGACTCTGGACGCATTCTCTGGACGCATTCTCCTGGACTGGGTGGCGATCGCGAGCCTTCGAATCGATCGGAACCGGAACGCTCGGAACAATCCCGTGCGTGTGTGTGTGTGTCCTATTGCAAGCGCGATTGGGCGAGCGGAATTTTCCTTCCGAGGTCGCGTATTTAAATGATTACGAATCGTGCCGTCGAGCATGATGCTGGCGGACGGATAAATTGGTCACGCTTTTCCGCGGGGTAGGTCTGTGTGCAGAAGCAGCAGCAGCAAAACGCGTCGCCAGACAGTCGCCATTGTTGGCTGTTTAGCATGGGGAATGCAGAAGCGATATGAGGGAGGGAGTCGAGAGCACCATTTGTGGTGCCGTCCCGCTTGTTGCTTCCGCTAGACCACCGAGAGCCATACGCGAATGGCCGGAGCAACTGAGCGCTGTACTTTTCAATGCAGATAGGCGGTGGCGGATTGGCCCCGTCCAGTGTGTGCCATTGCAGGCTGGAAAACTGCGACAAAAAACCATCCAGAAGTACCACCCACCGTATTTGTTGCTTTTTCTTCGTTCGATTAAAGTTTTCCAGCACATACATACACAGCTTCTTTCAGCCGATTGATCGCGCTCCGTGCAGATCGTTTATCTGTTTGCTCGGGTGCGCACGCGGCCCAACATCCAGTGGGCAATAAAAATTGACCATGAGTGTGGTGGGCAGTAAAGTCGCGGCCGTTTCACGAACAGGTTCCGTACTCAGAGCAGGCTTTTCGTTACGGTTGTGTTTGCTGATTTGCCGCCCAACAAGAAGGTTGGTAATGAAAATACAAGGAGTGGATATGGAGCTACAGTGACTTTTGATTTAGCAGATTTTTTTAAATAAATAATACAGTTTTGGATTGAGGTGCTGTATGTCTTTGTAGCAGTGGGTATTCAAAATCAGACACTTTTTCATAATTCATATCGGAATCTGGATGCTCTTTCTACTTTATTATGTATCAATTCTTTGGCAGTATGAAACGTCATCAAAACTGTACAGTGGGCTTTTCTCCTGTTACACGGTTATTAAAAAATAGCATTATCTTTTTTTTAAGTCAAGAGCAATTGAAAAATAGCATTCTTTATAGTTTTTACCAATCCAATAATCAATCTTTAATATCCAGCATTTATCGCTTTTATTTTGTGCCGCGCAAACCTAAGAGAAGCACTTTCAGTTGTTGCAATAATACCAATAATTTGAATCATAGATCTACCCTTTGGCAAACAGTATTGGCAGTAAATGCAGGCTTATTTTTATTGAAACTTTATATTTATCATATTAATAAGACATCGGTTACGCAATACGGTCGAATCCTTTTTTGGAGAATTAAAAAAAAGGTAAGACCTTAGAAATTATTGCTGATGCTGCTGTGGTTTTAGCCTCCGCAAGAACGTACAAAGAACGTTATCTAATGTCTAAACAATAAAAACAATTTGAATTGCGCAAGGAAATTGCTAAATTCTGTCCTGTGTTAAACAATTCTTGCCTAGATTGATTTTGTGTAAAACTATGATGTATTTTTTCCTCACATCAACACATCCACTGCTTCAGAGAAACCCATGAGTAGAAATGGCTGGAAGCAAAGACAATGAAGCTCTTCAGCACTGTTTACGATTTAAACTGAGCTTTTGATACCGATGAAGGGAAATAATTTCACTTGTAAAGTCTGACAATTAGTTTAGTACCATAGAATGCCCCAACTCAACACATCACAAAAATGTATCGCTGTAAATATTTTGTCCACACTAGATAACAACCTCTTCCCCCAAAAACATCATTCATCTCAACCCGCATTCAGAACAAACATAAAACAGAAGGAGCATTCTGTTCCTAAATTTGTTCCTGGTCCATTTTGTTTCGCCCATTTGCTACACCTTCGACCCCTCACATCACTCCAACGACTCCAACGTTCGCGACTACAGTAGTTTCGATCAATTATTCAATTTCCGTGCTCAATTGGTGGCAGTAGGATTGAAAAATGTTGCTCCTATTTGGGTCCGGACAAGCGTCTGGAGCGTCAGGGGAAAAAGATGGGCGGACAACCCCGTCAACACCAAAAACGACATGCTTTAAAGATGATCAAGCGACGTATCAAACTGTGGTACGAGATTCTTAGATGGATCTTCCTCCATCCTTGTGCCCGCATCCTACACGAGCGAAAGGGGCGCGTCTTGCCCTACCGCCCTGATTTAGGTCCGCTTTCTGTGTTATTTCGGAGAGTTTGATGTTTGGTTTTGTTTTTTGTTACCTCTCCACTTTCGTCCCTTCATCCATCAATCTTTGCCGCAGCTTCTTGATGTTGCCCGAAATTCTACCTTCTAATGCCTGAACCAGCATAAGTTCCAGCATGCCCCAAACCCGCGCCCTAACCGTGGCATGACGCTGAACATATGTCAAGTTATTTCGTTTTACTGATTTTTATGTGCCCTGCTCATGCTGACGCCGGTCTGCTAGAGTGTGCCGGCGCAACCCTTAATGCTGTGCGCGCGAATCGAAATAGAACGCACGTCCGTCTTCCACCATCACTGCACCTTCCCAAAAAACACAACACACACACAAAAAAAGACTATGATGACAAGTCCGTTGCTGTCTCTTGTGACCCGCGTTTTCTGTCTTCATCCACCCCCATCCTGCTACAACTCCTCCCCTCCCTCCCTCCACTATTCCAACTTTAAATTGACAAAACCAATCGAAGACCACTACTACTTGTCAATCCCTTCCCAAAGGGAGGGCGGTTAAAAAAACTGAACATAAATAGGATGTGTAGAATGTCTCGCAGACAGAGTACCCACACCGGCCCCTTTCAGGCGCGGAAGGCAAGCATTTCATTATGTCAATCCACTCCGCCTCTCCACATAGACACACACACGCACACACCAAAACACCAAGACACCAGGATGCCGATGGCCCGCAAAGGGTGCAGCCGAGCATTCCGACGTTCCGTACGACATTTCGCGTCGATCAGGCGCGTTTGACGTGCGGAATGATGTCTATGGCTTTCGGAGATGCGAAACGGCATAGTGGTGGGTGAACAAACGAACGAACAAAAAACACTTCCTCGTCTTCTTCTTCGTCTTCTTCTGGTGCGCCGATCGGGAATTGTGAAACGCCATAAGCGCCGATCCACCGGGCCCGGGACCGATGGGAGGATGAGGCGGAAAATCAATCTCCCATCATCCCAACATGTCTCCGAAAGTCCGCGTAAACGCACGCCCGCCTGATATCGATCTGATCTGGTTGTCGATGTGTCGATGGTCGGTGTATCTCTTCCTCCTCCCCTTCCTGCTTCTACGATGCAGCAGCAGTCCGGGGGTGTCTTTTCTTTGAGTTTATTTTATCCTGATTGCTGTATCTTTTACGCTCCCCGCTCGTAGCTCGTATTCTTCTTAAGAACGAGCGACACATTCTTAGCCGTTGCCTTGCCGCAATGGATCGGGGCTCAGGAACTGCAGCGGCCAAAGGTAGCAAGTTAACAAAATGTCTCTTGAAGCCGTCCTTTCGGGTGGCTGGCTGGCGAACTTGACTGGCTGGAGTTTTGGTTTTTTTTGTTTTTCGGTGCGGCAAATGGTGTGCGATTTAAACATTGAAAGGTATTCCACTACTGGCGCCTACGCTGCATATGAAGCAAATCAGTCGGTAGTTTTTTGTTATGTCCTGTGTTTTCTTAAGGGTTGAAGTTATATGGCAGTTGTTATATCCATCCAAGAGAAGCGTTATTTAGAATCGAAAGTTGTAGAGCAAAGAGTTGCAGATGCCCCAGCTGCATCGGATGACTTTACTTTTGATTTTTAAGACCAATTTCGCACTGAGTATTCAAGCTAGTTGATTGATGTTCCATCAAAGCATCTACTGCACCTTAAAAACAGTATATTATCTATATTTTGTGTAAATTTTTGACTAAATATAAAACTTATGATGACATGAGCAAATGTGCCATACTTGAAGTCAACAGTATTGTAGCATTTTTATCATTTTCTTTTTATCAAGAAGAATCCTGTTTGTCGTACCTACTGAAGTATGTAGAAGCATGGTCGATCATTATTTTGTAAGACATTCTAGACGATATAAATTTATTTTTGATAAACATTCTTAATCACATGTAAAACCCAGGCTTTCTCTTCAATCGAAATGGTTTGACGACCTGTTTTCCCATCCTGCGATCCAACAATCCATCATTCAAATTCAAATGTTATCCTTCCCGTCGGACCCGCGATCATGCAAGGGGAACCCCTCCACTCGTACTTTACTGGCGCCATCAACACACACACACACACATCACATACACACGCTAAACCCATCCCGATCACCCTGAAAGCCACCAATTATCACATTGACAAATGTCCCGAAGAAATCCGTTCCCACCGTAGTATTCTTCAAGAGTTTCTTTGTGTGTGTGTGTTTGTGGGTAAGCGAGTGGCCCGCGGAAGCGAAACCATCCATCATCATCGTTCCCGGCAAGTGACACGATGTTTCCCCTTTTCCGCCAAAGCTGGCCCCTGCCCCATCATTGGATTACCAAGGCAACGGAACGGTGAGGACGGACGGACGGACCTCCCGGGGCCTCCCCGGACCACGGCGATCATCTTCGATCATAATCGATATCATGATTTAAAGCGATCGCTCATGAGCGCCGGCGCCGGCAACGATAACCACGCCGCCGCTGCCGTCGTCTTACATTGTAATGGGGCATGGGGAGCTAATCTGTGTGTTTGAAAGCTTACACCGGGACGAAGCAGAAGAAAGGAGGGAGAGAGAGAGCGAAAAAAGGCACGCAAAGAACAAAACAAACATGTAATTATATGGTTTAACAAAACGTCTTCCTCCTTCCCCGCGTCGACCCAAAAGAGGCGCCTTCGGGATGTGACGGACCGTTTCGTACAGAGCCGGAGCGGGCCAGCGGGTCATCGGACCCCGGGATCGGGACAGGAGATCATAAATAATCAGGAAGCGCCCACAAACGAGCGAACGAGCACCAAAGCGGGGCAAAGGTAAACCAGGGAAGGGGAGGAGGGAAGGAGGAAAAGAAATTACAACCGGGAGGACAAAGAAAAACAAACAACGCGGAATGGAGAGAGGAGGGAAAAAAGGCAACCTTTAATATGCCATAAAATAATCCCGTAGATCTTCGCCCCGGTTTAGCGCGGTTTGGAGGTTCAGAAACCTTTTCCTCTTTGTTCTCTCTCTCTCTCTCTCTCTCTCTCTCTTACTGAAAGACCCTTTGCCTCGTTATGAGCTGGCGTTGATGGGTGCTCGGTGCTTGTTATTATTCCATTAATAAACGGTGGAATCCCTTTTTGCCCGTTGGCTGCAGCCGAAGGGCGCCCTGTGCGATGCAAACTTCCGAGGCATCCCTTCACTGCACAGACGTCTTGTTAAATGTAGATCACGAATAATTGAATCCGTGGAGGTGATCTCAGACATTAAGGGCAATCCCTTCATGCTTTCCATGCTGGGTGGTATCGATCCTTCCCTTCCAATCCCCATGACCTAATCCCAGCGTGTTACCGAGCAGTTGGCCCTCTCCGTTGGCACTCTGGCGGACTGATCCCGTGAAGCAGATGTATTAATTTGGCCACTCTCCTCAATTCAAGGGGCTATTTCGTCATGGCGTAGAAAGGGAGAGAGAAAGACATAAATGTGAAGACATTAACAGACAAGGAATAGACAAAAAAAACATATCTATTTCCAAAGAATTGCTCATTTTCTGGAGTGAGTGTTGCTTTTGTAGCGTTACCAGTGAACATACTGTCAAAGGGGGGGAAACATCAACACCGCAACGGACAAGTTTGCTAGCGAGAGCACCTAGACCTAGATACGGAAAGGTATCGACATTCGGGGCGTGTTTGTGTGTTGTTTTCTGGCCCCCTTTCTTCTGCCCTGTCGTTTCACAATACACAAAAGCCTATAAAGAATGATTTATGAGATTTTGATTAGATTACGTTTTATGGCTAATTAATTGAATACTTCGTTCGCTCAGCCGTTGGTGTTTGTGCTGCGTCATTCGGTTGCTTATTGCGATGTGTTTGGTTTTAATGTGTTTAGCTATTTTGTGTTGTTAAAATTACACTATTAGAAACTTTTTAGTAACTCGTTTAAAGAAGCAATCAGAGAAAAGATCTTTTTTTGTTGTAATAATTGCTTTGGAATTTAATATCGCCGTTTTGCCGAATCCTGGTCACGGCACCACCAATAAATATTCATGCCCACAAAAAAAAACCGATGACGCTGAACTTGAAGAGCGAACAAAAATCGCAAATTCAACAGTGTGACAGTAACAAAAAAGCCTTTATTTTCTTTGCGCTCAGTTGTAGACTTTCAAAAACAAAAAACAACAAAACTAACCAACCAAACCCCGGTGGAATTAATTATCATAAACTAATGTTGACCACCGACCCGTCCCCCGACGACACTTGTAAGCTTCGCGTTTAGGAGTAACGGAGGAGAAGGTGTTGTTCTTCCTTAACTTTTGCTGTGTCTGTCTGTCTGTCTGTCTGTACCTTACCGAATGGTAGAGAGGGCACAACTCCACTACACATGAATTCTTATGATTAGTGTCGGGGGATTTGTGGGAGGTCCATTGTTTCGAGGGCGAGGACCCCACGCTCAGTGACTGCTCGCAGCAGTAACGGCAGCAGCACTGGGAATGATTTTCAATTTTCTATTCCACTCCAACCACCGGGACCAGGGAAGGAAAGGGGGGGAAGGTCTTAGTAAAAAGCCTCCCCAAGCACAAATCCCCAAATGGGAATAGAGAGATCAATTTTTAGAGTTTCGGGTGATGAAGTCTTTGAACGCTTCCTTCTTGTTTCATCGAGCCCCGGCCCGTTCCGTTTCGATCTGAGGACTGGCTGCGTGCGTGCGTGTGTTTATCATCCTCGTCATCCCAATCATCATTATCATCGCACACAGGTTCACAAACACAGGCGTTGTCAGCCATTAGTCGGTGGCTTCGCTTCCTCTCCCTTGGGTTGTGGTTTTGGGAGAGGTTTGTGTTTTAATTAATCGCACAGTTTGACGCGGATGTTCCATTCCGTGCATAAGCAATGTTCCTGTCCGAACGGCAATCTTCATGCGTCGTGTGTGGGCAAACGTTTTTTGAGGCTCGGGATATTATTTTTTCCCATTCCAAAAAGGAAAAACATCTATATGCTAATCGAACGGTAGGCAGGAAAAAAACAACAGATTTTTATGTGTTTTCTACCTCATCTTTTGCTTTCCATTTCTAATATTAAGAAATACAATTAATGGAGGTGTTTATTAAAGTGCGTCATTTCTGTTGATGTTTCTCGATTTGATTCTCCATTTTGCAAGCACTAATCCACTCCATAGAGGCAGAAATTAATCAAACCCTATGGCTTTAGGGTGTCACCCACACTCATAACTTGGGACACCACTTCGATCCGCTTGCCGGAACCGGTAACGGTACCGGTGGTAGGAAAATTTAATTAAAGAGTTGTTCAACCATTCAACCGAGCATCGCAGGAAATAGAATAAAATCAAATAATATCACCCTAACTTACTTCGAAGAACGAAGAATGTACAAAAACACATAATTTTGCGGTATGGTTTGATGTTAATGGGAAGAATTTAGAATTCTCCATCAAAAATGGAACGCAAAATAGCAAATCATTTCCCTCTCCAGGACCACCCAAGGGAACCCAAACGGCACAAGGCGCACAGTACAAAGCGTACAATACGCTGTCGCTGGTTTTTCGAAATATCTTGAGCTACAGCAATCCACAGCAAGAGCGCATCTTTAGCCGGCTTCCACAGGGGGCACACCTTCTCAGCAGGGAATCTCGCGGTTTAAAGGGCTTTGAGCCGTCGTGCGCGATCGATGCGGTTTCCGACGGCTACGATCCCAGCAATCGATTGTTAACGTGGATTGTCGTAGTTATGGAGTATGGCAGGAAGAAATATCGATTCAAGATCGATGAAAGCGCCGTGCCTTTTGTTCCAACTTTTGTGGTATTAATATGAGCAAAAATGCAATATGTTTTGACTTAAAAAAACGCACGTAAAAATACCTTGATCAACTTTCAAAGTTGTGTCAATTTTGTACTTGTAAAAATGTTTTATTACTTAAATCCATACACACGTAGAACGTCAGTACGAAAAGGCAAGCAAAAAGAAGCAGAAAACACACACACACACACACACTCACACACACAATAACCGTCCGATAAACATTTATGAGCATGTCGTCGGCATTGCGTTCGTGCATTTCGTGTGCGTGTTCCAGTGCGCTTTGCGTTCCTTGCGTGGTGGCACCCACCCAGCCCATGAGCGCACCAACCACGACCAGTGCAATTGTACCGCCAGCGTGGGCACCACCCAGACACCCAGGCTACCATTCCGCGTACCATTCCCTCCAACAGCGCCCGAAAGGATGCGACATGTCGGTATGTGGGTTGCATTTCGTCGCCAGGTTCGCAGGCGTCGCCGGCACTTTTGCACTTCATAATTCACTTCGCACAGTACATTATGCGACACTCATGGCCTCATGGTGGTGGTAGCAAGGACAGGGGGCAGTGGTTTATATAACTTACAACCTAATGCGCTATAGCGGGAGGGGCTGGTTGTTTAGTAGTACTTAGCTCAAACACTTTGGCACACTGTGTGGACTGGGGAGTAGAAGCAGCGACAGCAGCACCTGTTCCCGCCCCGTCGAAGGAAAGTGTTGGAAGTTATGGGGAAAAATGTGTAGTGAGTAAAAATATCAAGCAATCAAGGTGCCTTGGGTTATTGTAGGTGCCTAATATAGGGCGATACGTGGAAATGGCTTGTACGGTGTTAGGAGGACTCTCTAGCAAAAGAGCATCGTGGAAAACTTCTTCGCTTCTACGATTACGATTAGAGCCGCTGTTACAAATGGTGCTTGGTGATAGTTTTATGAAAGATTTTAAAGTGCAACAATTGCAACTAGACTTGGACATTCCAAACAGAACTTACTAAAACGGTACAAGAACCTGTTTAAAAACGTGGTTAAAGTGTACCAACCTAGAACATTTTAAACATTTAGTCCTTCGATAGGCTAATTGTGGTCGAAGAGATTGTGGTAGTAGTAATAATAGTATGAAATATTTCCTCCTCATTCAACTAACTAATCTGTTACTAAGAATGTTTTGACATTTGCTCCTCCAAAATATTACATGTAACAAAGCAGATCGATTTTAAATGTTTATAAAATCTATTCAGGCTTGTGTGACAGCTTTTAAATACACAAAAAAAATCTCATTACCACAAGAGAAATCCTTTATCTGATACGCACAAAACACAAAAACAAAATAGATTATGATGAAACTCTTTTTTAATGAAAGATTATTTTTTTATAGCAAGCTGAATCATGAAAAAAGGTACAATTATTGAATGACTTATTGCTCACTGCTTATAGCTATTCAATCATCTAGTGATTTTTTAGATAAAAATGTCAAAGTTTACTATCAGTGATTTAGATTACAATCATAAGTTGCACTTGAATCAAAATTATGATTGTTCGGCGCAGTCATTAGTTAGTTATGAATCGTTTTGATATTTTATATATTTTTATGACTATTAAAATTCAAACTTTTTTTAACAAAGTATTTAAAAATTTCTACCCTACATGAAACTAAATTATTGTGCAGCAGCAGTCGCTTTCATCTTTGTATAAAAAATACCCCTTTTCTTCAGTGCCCATCCCAGAAACGGTGGGGAACAACCAGCACGACGCTTGCAATGGAAACCATCTTGAGAAAACGAGATTTCTTCTTCTTCGCCGGCCGCCACCAACGGTTCGTCTCTTTGTCTCTTAGCCGTTCGTTGCACATTCACACGCGCATTCGCCACACAGCGTTCCGACAAACCGGCGCGCGCGGTGTGTGTCGCTCGCACTCGCTCGCCGACTAGAAGGGTCCCGCTAGTGTGCTCGCTTTCTCACGCGCCAAGGCCGCCCGGGCGAGAACGAGCACAACGGGACGGAGCGCGCACAGACACACACACACACATGAGACTGCCCCAGGAGAAGTACTGCTCAAGAAAAAGAAGGAAAAATGCGCACGACAATACGCCGTACGACAGCGACGACGACGGACGACGCGATTTGTAATTTAATATTGCATCAAAGCCCCGGCAAGGCGCGCACTCGTCCACGCTGGTAGAACGAACTCACCAAAGGGGAACCTGAGTTGCTCTTCGTCCGCTTTGGCAGCAAAAAACGGACCCCAAAAATGCATCGCACACACACACACAAAATGAAAAATGGTCAAAACGGTCCTTTTTGTATAGAACAAAAAAACAACAAAAAACCCGCCCTGGTCGACGGGCCGGCCGCCAGTGGTCGCGGACTTCATTTCCTTTTGCGTTTGCTTTTCGCCATTCGTTTCGTCGCCGTCGTCGTTGTCGCGAGGCTTTATCTTTTTACCTCCTTCTTATTGGCCGGCCATCACTTTGCATCACAGGGAAAAGGAAAAGAACGGACGCCGGTCCCAAGAAGCAAACCCAAACGCATCCACGGATCCACGGAAATAAAGGAACCGCTTTACCCGGAGGACGACAAAAGAAGCGAACCCACTTGCCTCTCTGGTGTGCCATGCAGGGGTGGAGGGTGGACGGGAAGGGCTTAAGGGCTGACCGGTAGAAGCAAGCACAGACTTGCCCTGCTCGATGTCCTCTTCCCGGGCGTATCGACGCTCCGCCTTATAAGGTGTGGCCCGAAAGCCGTCGTCTCACCACCCCCTCCCACACGAAACGTTGCTTCACGAGGTGGATTTACAAACTTACACTAAAAAAAACGCAAAATCGGTAATTTCGTACAGAAAATAAGGAAAACCGCAAGTAAAGAGTGTTCGTGCACGAAACCGTTGCTGCACCAACAACCATCGCCCCAGCAAGAAACACGGAACATCGCACGGCAACATCGGTTTACAGAAAGTGTAAATTAATTCCCCGATAATTGACGCGCCCCGACATGTTTTGCGCACATGTGTGTGTGTGTCGCAGTGTTCGTACAGTCCGGTTTGTCCGGTTCGAAGGACCAAAGTTGAAAAATTAGCAAAAAACACATAGTTACACCCCACAAGGGATGGCGACGCTATAGAATGATGAAAAACGTGTACATAAGTGTGCGTGTGTGTGTGTGTGTGTGTGATGAAAGTGGGAGCGGGAGAGAAAACACAAGAGCGAAGCGCAATATCAAGTGCGATTTTCCTCACTCTTGGAGTAGAGTTACCCCTTTTCTACCATGTCACGTGCGTACGTGTTCATGTGTTTTCCGCCCGTGTGTGCGTGTGTGTGCGGTTATGTACGCGCCGGCGCTTGCTTCGATTTGGGCAAATGTGTCACCCGTTTGTGTGTGTGTGTGTTGAATCCGTAGTTTTTTTTGCTTTGCTTGTGTGTGGCACCTTTTAATATGGTACAAATGGGCGAAGCTGTTTGCCGAACGAATTGTGAGGTTTAGGTTCAGTAAAGATTTATTTTGCTATTGTTTGAAAGCTGCCTAATTAATTGCCACGCTGCCAGGAGACACTTTTTAACTTTGTTTTATTTCGACAGCTTCAAACCATAACTTCAAACTGAA
Source organism: Anopheles bwambae (assembly GCA_007018985.1). Lineage (NCBI taxonomy): Eukaryota > Metazoa > Arthropoda > Insecta > Diptera > Culicidae > Anopheles > Anopheles bwambae. The sequence continues at coordinate 69,759 of SIXB01000214.1, read as the reverse complement.
GCTATCAATTCCGTAACCTTTTGCTTTGCTTTCAAATTTCCCCCTTCAAATAATGAGCAGCTCGCCGTGGCAACGTTTGTAGGTAACACCTTCAGAAGTAAGTGTTGGCCATCTGTTCAACGGATCACATCGAAACCACTTCAAAATCTCGTGGTAATCCGCAACTAATACACCGTCCCGATAACACCAAACCACCAGACGACGAACCTTACTAACCAGTTCCCGTCAATTCCCGGCAATTAAACATCACCCCTTTGTGTCGCCGACAAACAGACAAAAAAAAGCAACATAGACATCATCTTGTCTAGCAGATTAGACACACCAGTACCAGCACTAATTCCCAATGCACCGGCTGGTTCTGTGTGGCGTGTTCCCCCCGTCACCAGGCCCGGTACCAGGCCTGCCTTTTTCTTTTCCCATCTCAATCCATTCCCGGTGGTGACTTATTGGTACGGCTTAGCGATGGGATTTTGCGGTCGACTCTCTCTCTGCGAGGCGTTACGTCCCCGTCTGCTTTGGTTGTGGTAACCTTGTCATCTTAAGTGATTGAGCGCACAGCCGGGGGTAGGAGGGTAAGGGTATTATTATGCTGCCGAAGCGTAAATTACAAATGGTGGTGATTTTTGTCGTGAGCCGCCGTGAAAAATCAAACCAAAACTTTTATCGTCGGGTGGTTCGGGTATGGATATTTCAGCTCTAGCTCTAGGTCCTGCACCCTTCCTTAGCCCATCTCTGGTACCGATCGCTTTAGTGGTTGATAAAAATCTACCAAAAACTCGGCTAGCTCTGGCGCTGGCACGATATAATTAGGCGCAGTTGGCATTGTTCTTGTCAAGGGACAGGGCCCAATCGAACCACCAAAGAAGGTTCAGCGCAAATCCTAAGATGGCTAAGTGAGATTAGATGAAGATAGTACGTGCCCTCGGAGTTCATTGCACATTTGTGCACACTAAAAAAAAAGGGGGAGAGAACGCAGGCTGGCTGTTCATAAATCCAATCATTTCATGCATGATGAAACCGATACAGAGTGCTGCCGTACCATTTGTAATATCTTCTCAACATGAAATTGATACAAATTTACACATAAATAATTCAAAACTATTTCACATTAGCTGTGTGCTGCATGTAGCTGTAAGAATTCAACACAAATTCCCTCTTTTATCTTATCTAACTCATTGTAAAACATTCTGGGAAACATTTTCCCATTATTTTGCTGAAGAGGGGCTCGGGAACTAACATTGGTTCTCAAAACAGTGGACTGAGTGCGCTGGAGTGCGAGATGAATATGGATTGGCAGCAGCACCAAATATAGGAACAAAATTAATAAATTTCATACAAATAACCGTGGCATTCCAAACGCTCCCCAATTTAGGCACCCCTGCAGGATCACACCAACTCAACCGCGCAATCTTTGCTAAGTAAACAGGGAACAGAGAAAAAAAAACAATTCGAGAGATAAATGGGTGCAGCTCGCTTTCGGGATGGTAGCCGAGAAAGATTGGCTCTGAATGTGGCGTACAACAATGGATGGAAAACTGAGCGCGAGATGGAAACTATTACTCTCACTCACAGTCCTAACACAAACACTAGTTTGGATTGTATTTCTTTCTCTCTTTTTTAGTCGTGTTACCCGGCCAAGGTGTTGGAAGGTATGCTTTGGCCATTAATTATGTGTTGGCTTTTGACCACACTTTTCTATTCGCTTTCGTTTCGTTTTCCACACAAATTTTGATTACGACCAACGGTGATGGTGATGCTGATAATGAGGGTGGAAATGAAAAGTGAAGTTTTAATAAGCTTTGGGGGCAGAGATTGCGTTAATGTTGAGGATGTTTGTGCTATGGGACGATTAGATTTGAACATTTTCTGCTTTAGTTTTGCTCATTTTTATATAATTTTATTTGTATGTTTTGGGTTTTTATTGGATTTTATCAAAATGATTTCTGACGTGTAGTTAAAACTTGTTTTGTTTGCATTTTGTTAGTATTTATATTTAAAAATGACGAACCACAACATGAGTTGAACATCGGAACTGTTATTCAAAATTCATGTTTTGTGGGCGTTTTGTTATCGCACATTTTCAAAATAAATTTGTTTTCTCACAGCACACACCGTGTGATGTGGCAATCCAGAGAACTTCAATAAGCTCCGTAAACGGTAAAGGAAGCTTCGCTCACGACTCATTTGTGAAACGTTATACATTAAACCTAATCACCAAAATACGCTTCTTCTCTTTTTGCGCTCTAACAACCAACAATTTTCTTGTCCTGTCTTGATTCTGCTGCTAATCTATCTAATAAGCTCTTTTTTTGGTTTTGAAGCACCACTTTGTAGCCGTAAGTAAAAGTAATTCATTATACAAAAAGCTCAACTAACAAACTGTAGAGTCTGTGTTGGTTTATTCGACCAACAAACAAACCCTCTTACGCCAAACAAGAGGCAACTTTAGCTAGGGCAAGAGCGAAGAAACGGGATACCGGAACGTGAAACTATTTGTAAATTATTTATGAGGTGGGTATTGTTATTAATTATCATGTTGTACCATGGAGGCACAAAACATAAATAATATCGCTAATTACTCGCGCTTCTTCGCGCGCGCTCGGGCGCTCCCGCGGCTGGGCTGAAAGCTGCCGGGGAAATGAAAATGAACAAAAACACGAGACCCATACACTGACACTACGATTTGGTGCTACGAAAAACCAACCGAATGCTTATCTTCTTTCCAAAAAAAAAAGCCCTACTAACCAGTGTGCAAGAAAACACAAGGGGAAGGGGTCGCTTTTTACACAGAGAGAAAGACAGAGAGATCGTTTTTTGTTGCCTCTGTGTTGACCCCCTCGGGGTTGGGTTAGGTGAAAAACAAGGTGAAAAACACAAAACGCACAAGTCCTACAATGTTGTAAGCAATTGGTGGGTCTCTCTGAGGATGGAGATGAGGGCGAGAGGGGCACCTTTTCTGGCGCCGTTCGAGCAGGTGTCTGAGAAAGTTATTTGCGCAATTTTGTCGATTTACAGCGAGCAGCGCCGATGCTGATGACTGAAGACCATCTCACCTATTCGGTCGTGGTTATTTGTGGAGAGCGGGAAGAGTAGCCGTAGTAACATCAAAGTGAAGATAGAGAGAGAGAGAGAGAGAGAGAGAGAGAGAGAGAGAGAGAGAGAGAGAGAGAGAGAGAGAGAAAACAAAAATTCTTGCAACGCAGCAGCAGCGAAAAACATTAAATGGAAATAGTAAAGCAAGGCAAGATAGTAGCAGCAGCAGTAGCAGCAGCAGCAGCAGAAACCCCCAAAACATCATCCATTTTCCACTGGGCGGTACAAGGGGAACACATTCCGCAGCTACCGGAAAGCCGGCGCGCATACTTTTCGGCTAGCCTGGCCTGGCCGATTAAAGTGGGTTCCGGTTCGGCACAGTGAAGGTATGAGCTCGTAGCACCTTTTTTGCACCGCGTGTCTTCGCGTCGAAGGTGTAGAAAAACGAGAAAAACCACTTTCCTCCTTGCGCAAAGACGCGCGCTAAACATGAAAATGGAAAATTCTTTGACAGTGAAGTGAAGACAAAAGGAGGGAGGATGGTAGAAAGGAAAAAATGTGTAATAACTTGGTCCCGGCGGGCAGGGGAAGGAAATCACTCAACCGTTAAACAAACTGCCGGGGCCAACCCGAAACTGCCCGAGCACAGCAGCGAGCAACTCAATTTGATCGTGACCGCGCTGAGTGGTGAAGAAAGTCTTACTACACGGGCCCAACAACCCGGCTACGACCGCCGGGAGTAGCAAGAAGCTGCTCCCGAAGGTTGCGAAAAAAGGTTGTGTGCAATTGGAATATTTGTACCAGTTTTTCCTTCTTGCTACAGCAGCAAGAAAACGGAGACAAACGAAAATAAAACACCAAACTTCATATTCTGCCCGTGCGAGTTTTCATCCACAGTGGTAGCAGCGTGGTAGCACATCAACGCGACACGGATACGCAGCCGTCACCTGGCGAAGCGTTGCAATGTTTATTGACATTCCTGGTGTCGTTTGCACGTTGGTTCTTTGTCCCTATGGCACCTATCCTAGGTAGTTTTGAGGTAGCGAAATTCTATTAATATATCTCATCCATTTCTACACTTGTACCGGAAACCTCTCCCGTGTCGGCATACACGTTGGTCATTGAGTGCAAAATTGTCTAGGACAGCGGTTCGTCAAATCTTGTTCCAATGGGAGGAGCAAAAATTATATTTGATTTAGTTTCAAATCTAAAGTCTTGCAATGCAAAATTTTGTATTTTGATTGTACGAATTAATTTTAATCCAAAATAATTGTAAGTAATTAAATTGTAAGTAATTGTTTGAGGTTTGAACCAACGCTATCCCAGAGCCGCTGTAAGTCAATGCAAAAATCTCCCGTACGTTTGGAAGCGAACACGTTGCCGACCGCTGTTCGAGGAGAGCGTATAGTGAGCGACATTAACCATGAGCCATCGTTTTGTCATCACTCAGCAGTTAGTGACGCTGAATTTACGCGTTTGCATCATCTGCTGAAGAGAGAGAGCGAATTTATTTCGTTGAAATAAAACCCTCAACGGTTTTCGCGCGAAATGATGGATGGTTTACGGGCGAGATTTGACATTTGCACGAAATGAGACAAACCACCGTGAAATATGATACTTGCAGAAAACACACTACAGCCAGGCCATTGGTTGGTTTAATGCGTCTGTGCAGTTTAATGGTTGCCGCGGCAAATGCAAATTAATTAGATTTATTTCATCCATAACTTTCCCATAAGAAAAGGGAAAGAAAATAAATTCAACAAATAAACAAAAAATGTTATCACAAGAAGACTCGTCGTCAACTACAACACCATTGCTCTGGTATTACCCATCATCACACTATGCGCATCGCTATCATCATAATCATCATCATCATCATGCTAATTACGAGCAACATTCGCTTGAACAACGCGTAGTATTCATATCCTTTCCACGTCTTGAACAATAATGTGGCTTCGTATGCCAGGTGTGCCGTAAGTGTGTGCGTGTGAGGGTTTGTGGTTGTGCTTTCGCGCTGTTCATAGGATCGAGAAAAATGAAAGGTGTTCCTATATAAAGGAACAGAACAGGACTGCTTTATAGAACGCAAGGACTGCTGACGTGTGTAATGCAATCAACGACACAGGGACAGGGCTAGCGACGTATTATGCTTCGTTCAGTTTGACGATTTATTTCAAATTCTAGCGAATTTATTTAATAAGTACACAGATAATATAAAGAGTAAGAAGGTTATTGTGAAATAATAAAAGAAATCTATTGTACATACAATGCTGGAACTAAAGTGGAACTAAAGTAAAATTAATAAATTAATATCAAAATCAATTGCAATGTTCATGCTAACTCTGTCCCAACTCTGCTGCACACCACTGTGTGCCCTTGCCTTTCTTCCTTGCTCCGCCGATTCCATACCCACCAACAGGATGTGCTGTGAACCACCCTGTGCCGAGAGCCACACCGCCATCCGAGGTGTGACTGCATGCACCTTCTTTAAGTACTTCAGTGCCCATTACCGGAGAGGCTTACGAGTGGGTTTTTTTTCACCCCCCTCTACTTCTCCCCCCTTTTTTCCTCCCCAAATGTGCCTTTCTTCCCCTTCTACGGGTGTGTGTGTGTGTGCATGGGTTATGCACGCGGAGCCCTCGCTCTATTCAAAAAAGCCCTCGCCATTATTTGTGGGCTGCGTGTGTGTACGCGCGGGTTTGAGTTTGAAACGAAGGGAAGGGTTTTTTTATTGTTGCTCTAGCTGCTGTGTGCGTATGTGTGTTGGTTGTTCTTTGTTGTTCTTGCTAAAAAACACATTCAACCGCAGTGCAGCAGCAGCAGTGCTGTGAGCTGCATAACCTAATCCGCGGCCATATTTGCAGCGCCATCATTAGCATGGTTTGGCTGCAGCCCTTGTGTCCCTTGTGTGTCTTGTTGGTGTTGGTGCAGGGCAGGACTTGCGTTTATGCTCTCCATCCCTAAACTGCTTGGCAATATCGGTACACGCATCCTGGAACTGCACGCATGGAACGTCAGCTGTAAGCCGGCTGTCTTAGCGAGATGTTTGGGCTGCATTTTGTAAAAGTTTCTAACTGGAATTTGCTACTTATTTTGTATCAGAAATACTTGTAATGCGTTATAAAAAATTATAAAAAAGCACATTAAATATGACGTGTCAATGCTTCTACGACTGTGCGAAGGAGATCATAAAAACAATATCCCGTCGGTTGAGGGCGGTCGGTTCCCTATCTGCTCTCTGCATTGTAATAAATCGGCCGGGTGAATTAATTATCACTCTTGATGGTGTGCCAAGCAATAGAGCTGCATTAAAATTAAGCAAAAAAAAAAACAAAACTCTATTACAGGGTTGGGATGTAAATTGGTTGAAATAAAAATGGCCAACACCAAGTTAAACACACCATTTGTCGACCACACGCGCAGCACAAGGACTTCGGAAAAGGTTGTCCATTTTTTTGCTCCTGCATATCCTTTCGTTCTCCTCGACAGCCAGGAACGAAATCACTAGTCTCGCTCGGGGTCGGTTGGGCCTAATTAATAATTAACCCACCCCAAAAAGCACCCGCTCCGTGATAGTAGCTGCTCGCGCTCCTAGCGAGGATTGCCCATCGGCGCATGAATTATGGCCACACAACGGCCCCTGCAGAAGGGGAAGCCGTTTGCCGTAAAAGCCCGCCGGGGGTACAATCGCGTTCGCACTACACTACTGCCAGGTCGGGTCAAAATTAATAGACCCCTTTTTGAACCTCCCAACGCAGTGCGTTTGGCGAAAGGTGGAATGTGGTAAAGATCGTACGGGCAGATAAATTTGTGTCACGAAACGTGTTGGGAAGCTTTTTCCACATTTCACTACGCAATATAAAATAAACAACACTGTAAGCACGCACGCACCGGTTGGAGTGTTGCCTTTTCTCTCTCTTTATGACGGTTGATACGAATACAGTCCACTAACGATCGGTCCTAGGTCCTCACTTAGGCAGCACTGTGCGGCGGGTGGCATTTTTTGGCTACAATGTCCCCCCCTATCATAGGTGTTTCTTGTCGCACCTCTTGCTGCTCATGCTCATAAATATTTGTCAACCGGTCGAGTACATGCCGAAACAAACGCACCAAGCACGCTAGCCAAGCCCGGGGACCACTTCCCGAAAACAACTAAAACTGTCAACTGTCACCCTCCTACTCGCTCTTGCTCGTCCGATTGCGACCGAAGGTGTAGCGAATAAAAGAATAATCGCTACTAATTTTTACGGGCACCGGTGGCAAGTGCGTGCGTGTAATATTCACACCAGGCTGCTAGGAATGTTGCTTGCCCCTCGCGCTTCGCTTTCGCGCGATGGCCTTTGGGTGGCTCGTTTGGGTGTACACGAAATCTCCCCGCCTCCGTAAAACAACACGGGCACAAGAAGCGAACCGGGAAAGTGTGAGAAATATTTGCTACTTAACACCCGTTACAATCAAATGAGGGAAAGAGAGGACCAACGCCCCAAAAAAAATGGTAGAAAATATGCTTAGAACGTCGAAATTTGTCACCTCCAGAGGGTTTCTTTTTTTTTGCTTTTGAGAACGCTAATTTACGAGCCAACGCGTTCCCGAAATAAATGTGAATGTTTCGAAAACCGTGCTGTGTGTGGGAGAAAACGCACCACAACAATGGCACCATTACCCAACCTGACTGTGGGAATAGTGGAGGTTCCGGAGGTCTGGAGGATAATCGTAACGATGACGTGAGAAATGATGAATGTTTCCTTCGGCCCGAGGGTTTCTAGGCTTTGCCGATACCCACAACCCCTTCAGGAGCCTCTGGCCTAACGTCATCATCATTCTAGCCGGCAAGCGGCCCCTCGGCAGATCGATCAGCTTGCCTACCAACCCGAAATTCTGCGCACGAAAGTGAAGAGGTGGTACATTTGAAGGTGGTCAAAATTAGCTCACGGTGTGTATTTGTGAGTGAGTCCTGTCACGAGCCGGTCGCTGCCGTTTAATGAGCATTTGTTTCCGCTTTCGCTTCCCCCGTTCGAGGGGGGCATTACGGTGTACGTGCTCATACTTCGATGATGCTTATTGATGGGCAGACCAAACCAACATCACACCCAAACTAGCAAGCCTCGAAACAAAGTCCGGGGGAGGACGCACCACAAAAATCACACTTTTATTGACACATTGTTTTGTTACGGGAACGCGAGTGCCGGCCGCCGTGGGAATCGCATCAATTTCCTCGTGCTGTGAGCGATTGTTTCCAATCACTGTGCCTTTGTGGGCGCTGCTGCGTTGTGCCTGTTTTTTTTTTTAATGAAATTCTACCGCGTCCCGGTGCTTACGGTGGATAATTACGGGATATTAAAAAAATATGAAGACTGAAGGCAACGTTTGCCCGATCAGGTTTGCCCCGTTTGTCGTTTGTTTTATTTCACGGGATTTGCTGTTTTAAAGTTATAGGCCAATGCGGGCAGTTGAATCGTAGATGGGCAATAATATATTTGAAAGCCTAAAATGATCCATTTCTCATAACAGTGATCATCAGCTCGCTTATTAAACCAGCACCAATGTGAAGATTTTGTGCTCATGTAATGAAAGTACTCTCCATAACAATTCGGCTACCGAGGCTCACTCTTCACAGTGCACTAGACACCCGAAGCGAACATTTTGTTTTTTGCTTGACACACTCACAGCAAACAACAAAGCAACAAAGCAAACACAGCGCAGGAAATCTAATTCAAAGGGTGCGTGCCGCCAATGGCCACTTGCGACGCGCCGCAGCGCGGCTGTTTGTGCGGCTAATTAGATTCCGGAGGTGTGATAACGATTTCACGGCACAAACAAAATGGCTCCCGCGCTCTAAGCCGTTGTTTTGCTACTAGACTGAGCTGTAGTTTTTTCTCCTTTTTTTGTGGGAGTTTTCAGCCATTCGGAACCGCTAAAAGGTGTTACGCTGACGGTGATCAATCATTTACGGGCGAACGAGGCAGGCGGCATAGCAGATAGGCTCCAAAGGTGCGTTTGGTAGCTTCGAAACTTTGTTGGTGGGAGGAGGATGCTGTTTGTTACGCGACAAGAGCAAACAAGCAAGTGAAACAACACAAGTTCTTTGACAGCTACACAATGACACAACATTTCCGGGAAATGTCAAGTTTGAGGTATAGAGCGCGGCCAAAGGTTTAGATAAATGATTGCTCAATTCTTACCGCGATATGCGGGCTGGAATTGGTCGGGAAAGATCAGAAGTCGATGTAGGCAAGATTAGGCCGGGTTGGGGAGTACATTGCCCTAAGTCTGGTCTTGTCTGGTAAAAGTTAGTGGTAGTGAAGTGAAATTTATGAAAACTGATTTTAAGATAGATACAATGTGAGATTTAAAGATACATTTAAATCTAATTTCACCTCAAATAAACCCAGAGATATCATACAACATCAAGATTGTGTCAGTTGATATTAATATGAGTAAAATGACTTCGAAAAGTCGATTTTAAAACAGGTAAAGGGTGCATTTAATTAACTTATTCGTTGTTTTAAAATAATTTTCCTTAGCTTCAATAAGAGCTCAACTAGTAAAACTCAGTTAATATAACAAAACTATGAACTTAAAAATAGTAAATTAATATGAAGTGACTAATGAAGTTTATCAAAGCTGAATCTAAGATGGACACCTAATTTTTTAATACATTCAAACCTAATTAAGATACCTTTTCTTGATTTAAAACTCACACATACAAGTTGATATCACGAAACATAAGAATTTGACAATTGATAGCACAAAAATAAGCTCTAAGTTGCCAACTCTTCGTTGTACAGTAACATTGAATGTCAAACGATTTTATTGATATTTCACCTGGTTCTAAATTTTCGCTTTTTACAACTCTATTCAAATAAGTTATACCCCTGAACTATGACAACTCCAAAAAAAGAAAAAAAAACATATTCATCATCCACCTCAAACAACCGCCACACCACGAAGATTAATGTGATCCATCAATGGCGGATGCGGCTATCTGCTTTCCCCCAGTCTTCTGTCCCTCAGAATTGCTGCCAAAAAACACCTTCCCGACATAATCGTGAAATTAACTTGCACACAGTCACCTCGGGCAGCTAGCAAAAGGCAAAAAAAGAATGCCGCCAACACAGTCGCACACCGCCTGTCTGTTGTCCTGCAACCCGTGGACCCCGAACACAACACTTGCCTACCCACACCGAACCGGTGTTTCGCTTGCACCCGCAGCCTGCCTAAAAATGGATTGACCCAAACGAGATGGAGCCAAAAAGGTAAGAAACCGCCACAACCACCAAGAGCGACAGCAACAACGGCAACATCGGCATGTTCCAAAAAGCCGAAAACACCGCTCCGTCCGATTTGGACCGATCCTGTGCGCATTTCTCGAAGGGTAGAGGGGTTCGATGTACAGACGGGTGGCGGCATCTCATATTCTGCGCACCCACTTTGATCCTCTGCTTCCTAGCCAACGCTCACCGGTTTAAAATCTGTACACAAATTCGAATTAGCTTACATGTCACTTCAAAACGCGACGAAGTGTTAACGTTTTACCCGGTTCGACGGTTCGGTTGTACACCTCCTTCCCCACCCTTTCTGTCCACCGGCATATCAAACCGTACGGACCGAAAATTTCAATCGGATGAGTCAAAGAGAGGTGTTTATAGGTTCAATTCCCCTTGCCCTGCTAGAGCGGTGTTTAGAGGAGCATTCATTTTTGTGCCTATCCCGTCTCAGAGTCCGACTATCAGCTCAAGGCACGTCTGATTGAGCGGGGCAAACTCAAAAAGGAACACCGCCAAAAATAAAGCACAATAGCCCGACAAAACCGACTAAACTGAATGCAGAACTTGGAGCTGGAGCTGAAGCTTTTCATTCATTCCTTACCCGAAAGCCCCGGGCCGAAAACCTTGCATTGATTCATCTTTCAAAAACTAATAAAAGAAGTTTCGCTCCGCGTAGGCCTTCTAGGACAGAACGGGTTGCAAGTACGGGGACCCAAAGGGGGTGGGGTTGTTTGATGCCTTTGCGCAACGAAACCACAGTCCATTCGGCGTTTATGCAAACGCGTCCCGTCCCGTCTTCGATCGTGATTATGATTGCGGGCAGTTTATTTTATTTTTTTTATTTTTTTCGGTATATTTGCATGCGTACAAGCGTTGCCGTACCCACCGGCACCAAAGCGGACGGGGTGTCCGGAATAAGTGATGAAGAAAATTGGCCCTATTATAAATATGGACGGCTACCGGTGCGGAATGCCTAATGAGCATTGATTCGAAGCAATGTGCACACACACACGCACGCACACAATCGAGTAGCTCACAAGTCTGTCAAGGTGCGGCGTTGTCGTCAGCCAATCTTGTGTGACCGTTCGAAAGGTACATCTTTCAAGCACAGCACTTTTGTTTGATTTCTTCCCGAACCCAGGCGCATCGCACTTGGTACTACGGTTGTCCGGGGATCGGCCGATCAAAGACGTCCGTCTCCCCGGAACGCAGCAGCAACCTCAGGACTTTGATCCGAACCAGTGAAGTGTACACGGCACACGGCTATCAAACGGGCATCTAATTTCGCCGGCGACCGAATTATCCTTTACCGGGCCCAGGGTACTACCGGCAGCAGTAACCACAAAACCACCCGGTCGTCCTCATCGTCCATAAGTGGTCTTTCCGATGTCTATTTCCGTATGCTCACCCGTGTGTACATTTAAATCTCACAGTTGCCGGTGAGTGGCAATCCCTGAGGCAATAATAAAAAGGACGAGTGTGCCAACTACACGCTCCAGTGAACCCGAACCAGGGTGCCTTGGTTTTGCCCGGAACAAAACTGTCCTTTGTTGGACCGAAACCGTGTCGGTCGGTTCGTTGGTTTGAGTCACGTGTGTAACGACCACAAAAAAGGGAAAGTACGCCCGGATGCTGCCATGCGTCTTTCATGTGTGGAGATGCTGGGAAATGTGCGCGCTTGGGGAAAAAAGGATAATTTGAGCTAATTTTAAAACCACACACACTAAAAAAAACCCGCACACACCCGCTCGGAATTTGGGTCGCCGGAATTGAACACTTGAACCGTTAAGGTGGAAGAAAGTTGCAGCGTTTTATGTCGTAGTGGGTTAATTTTACGCGCCATCAAGCTCAACAATCTGTCGTGTTGCGTATGATTGAATGGCTAATTTGGTTGAGGAGGTTTGAAGTTAATAAGCCATCATTTCGATGAAAAGGTTCTTGAAAAAAACTGGGAAGTTTTTGGGAAATCTAGAAGCTTTAAAATGTGTTGCTCTTTTACAATTTTTTGTTGGGACATTGCACACATTAGGGCATCATATGTTAAATAATTCTTCGTAGAACACAATAACAATATATTCTACTTCGGTACAACTCAAACCTTCCAAACATCATATCATCTCTTCATATCATCTTCACAACAATCACAGGGTATCCTTTCCTTCAACTTCAATTTCAACTTAAACTACAAAAAAAAACAATCTCAGCTCAATTCGAATAAACGAAGCTTTGTTACGACTTAATCTCATCAAACACTGAGCCAGGAAAAGCATACCAATTCACCAAAAAGTGGCCGGCGGCTGCCGGTTTTTGGGTAGAGCAAATATCAAACATTTTCCCGATCAAGTGCGGTAGCCGCCGTCGCAGCGCTACCAACAGCAAAGCTACCGGCACACACACACTCCTCCACCCGCAAACGCATTCACACGCAAACAAGATTAGAAGGAAGGGTAGAAGAATAGAAACGAGACTCTTAACCAAATTTACACTCCGAAATGGCGCTTCGTGAAAAACAAAACCATTGCACAAGTGCCCATTCACACACACACACACACACACATATATACAAACACATTGACACTCTTGTCTATTCAATATCAGACCGACACCAATGCACCCAGCAACGGTGGCGTCAACCGTCGTCGCGTTGGAATGATGAATTGAGCTGCAGAACAAAAAAAGATCTTGACGAAGAACCACCCTAACACCATCAAAAAGCAGCGTTGTGTGGTTTCTCTGCCCCGGCGAGGTTTTGTTTGCGCTTAAGATTCATTTTACCAACCACCCCGCCCGCAGTAGTGCCGTTGGAAGGTGACAAGTCAATATTGAAATGCACCCATTACGCGCGAAGCGACTGCTGCAACTGCTGGGGCAGGCTCTTCTGAGCGGTACCGATGCGCTCAGCTTTTAAAAAGGAAGTAATGATACGGCAAATAGAACCCGAGATGCCGTTTGCGACCGAGGTGGGAAAGGTGGGGAGTTGTTTCGTTCCTCTAGCATGCGGTGTGTTTGCCTATTTACATAGCCTTAATGTACTTACACCACTGTGTGCCGCACGGTCACTGGGATGCGATTGAGGCGGCATTGCCAAAGAATCGATCAACAGCGCCGCATTAGGTCGAGGGTGTCTGTGACACTTTACACTTTGCGAGGGAGTGTGTGTGTGTTTTGGTACATTATTTTGTGTGTGAGTAGTTTGAAATGAAGATGCATTAGAGAGAAGAATGTCTGACAGTTTCAAGTTTAGAAGATACTCCAGAACTTCAGAAGATACTCCAAAACTCCACTGCTTCAAGTCGCAAACGCAATGTCTTTTGTGTAATTGGTTTTACGAAATTCCAGACCCAGATCAATGATTACTGCTAACATCTCTATCTCCTTACCAGCTGCCTGTGTCATCCCTGCTGCATTACAGCCGCAAGATAATGGAAACGATCCAAACCTTTAATCTCCCAATTCCATCATCAATTTGGACCGTTCGTGCCTCTGGGTCGGTTGCGTTCTACCATACCAACATCAGGTTGGCTCCTTCATTGCATTATCCTTTCCCTGCGAATGCACACACTACGCTGTCTTCATGTGCAACAGCTTCCAAAGATATGTCAAAAGCAGCAGCAGCAGCAACAGCAGCAACAAACGCTGCTCTCTTTTTGCGCATTTCTGTGGTTTTCTCGAACCTTTCTATCATTTTTTTTTTCCTACGCTCACGGGAATGTTATCGAAACGTCTAAATCTAAATAGAATTCTTGCTCAAGCGCAACTTGCGCACAGGCTTGTGGTCGTGCACAACTCCATAGGACCCGCCGCTTGCAAAATCAGTCAACCGTTTGCCGACACAATAGTGCTCGAAGGCAGCCTGCGGAAGGCCCAGAGCACACACACACACACTTTTACAGGCACTTCGCTCGACCTAATTCCATGCAAGCCAATTTTGGGCCCCTGTTCGCCAGGTTTAAAACCCCCTTCCCGATAACTCCCGAAAACGCACCGCAGCAACTGATCCCGGGGCCATACCTTCTTCTTGGTGGATGTGGCTGCTGTTTGTACTTTGCCGACCTTTCGGCTCCGGCTTTCTATACGCTTCTAGGCGGCCCCGGACTCGATTACCGTGCCCTGAAAAGCATAGCCTCTTCAGGTTTTTTTTTTGCAAATTCTGCCCTTCCTCTCCCCCCGAAGAATCTTTGCAAAAGTCGAGTACCGTCGAACGGGAACAATGGGATCAATGTCTAAATAATAATCCTAATTTTCTAAAACATTTCATTGTGCACGGTTTCGGGGACCGGAATGGCCGCGGGGCACTCCGTTCGCCCTCGATACACCATATCCCAGCGGTTTCAATATTCTCAGAGGGCGTCCGTGGAGGTAAATTTCTATTCCGAAAGTTACAACGCTGCTAGAAGCCGTTCAACTATGCGCCTCCGACCAGCCGTAGGCAGGAGGAAGCATGTCGAGACTTTGGTAAGGACTTCTGAGGCGCTGAACGCTTTAGCCACTTCTTGCGATGCTCTACTTCTAATAGAGTGAGCATCTTGGGGTACTTTATTATATGTGTGTGTGCGCATGCTGATCGTAGCCACGTAGAAAAAGGATACACATGAAACGCACCGGGAGCGGTCTCATCAGTTTTGCGAAGGATCCTTCAGTCTTGTGCGCGTCTCCGTGTGTGAGCTGCTTCGTGTGTCGCTGCCTGGCGTGCTTGCCTTGCCTAGAGAAGCCTCCTTCTGCAGTTCCTGTCACTCAACGAACCAGTGAACCGTTTCCGAGGCTGTCCGTTTTTGTTCTCCTTTCTGCATGTTTGTGCCCTTATCCTCCACCGGTACGCTTTGCGGTCGTCCTTCGGTCCTTTCGTGGCCCCTGGGCTGGCCGGGTAAATCGGATCGGATCGATGTCGCTGAAGCAGTAAACCGCCTCATCAACCACAGATGCCACCAGGTGGCGGGACTGTTCTAGCCGTTTTTTATGTGTGTGTGTGTCTGTGTTTTTATCGGTCAAACGTCCTATCTGAAGGCTGTGTGTGTCGGGGGCAGCCGCAAGGCTGGATTAATGGCATGTCGGGATAATTTCCTAACAAGCGATTATCGCTATTTTACTATCAGTGTCCTCGGCTACCGGATGGCTGGTAAGCACCGAGAGAGACAGATAGGCGATAATAAAAAGGTTCGCTCCACTGATACGCCGGTCGGTTGAGGTCGGTCGGTTTTAAAGGGCTAATTTCTAGACGTCAACCGTTCTTCCATCGACACTGCGCGAGGTCGAACCTTTGTCCAGCTGTCAGTAATTAGGAAATGGTAAGGACAAAAGGGTGACACAATCCAGGCCAGACTCGCACCCACGCGGCATCGGTTTTAGGCAATGTTTTGGTGGTTTGGAATGGGAGAGAGCAGCAGCGACAGGTTGGTTACAGTACTTCGTTCGTTTTAGTTCCACTTTTTAGGTGTTTATAAAATACAATTCATAATTTGCTTCATACGATATTTCAAAATGGGTTTAGACGATTAAAACAATGAATTCTTAAGGAAAATAAGGAGCAACGAGGAAGTGATCAAGCGCAAAAAAAAGGTGACCAATTGATTGAAGTCTCAAATAATTGTTGAACAGAATTCAAAATTAATCAAACATGTTCTAGTGATTCTTTCTTCAAACAACTCAAAACAACCAAATCTATCATGGCGTCATTTCCAACCAAAGTTTATTTCAGTCCAGGAAACGTACAATGGCTGATCTTTGTAGGAACTGACAATGCGTCTACCATTGCAGTTTTCATTTTTAAATCAACGAACACGCTTTTCGTTGTGCTTATCATTTTTATACGAAACGGAAAGACGCACAAAAAAGCTACACACACAGTAAAAAACCAATTTTGCATGATGCATCTAAATGCACTCGGTCAGAGCACGGCCTAACCAGTCACATGCCTTAAAAAAATAAAAACCAGTTGCTGATTACGGTAGTCTAATTCCCTATCAAATTCATACACTCTATTGTACTGTGTGTACCTTCATTTATGTGTGTATGTGATTGTTTGCCTTATTATTTCCTTATCCGGCTCCGCAAATTAAACCATCCATCAAACATGGACAGCAACCGCAAAGCACGCGCAAGGAGTGGGAACGGAAAGAAGACAACAACAGAAATCCATTGCCCAATGTTCGCGCAAATCTCTTGCGCGGATCCGTCTTTATCATCCATTATGTCGGACGCTTGTTTTAATTACGCTTTTGCGGCTTCAGATTCTGGTGCGTGTGTGTGTGTGATTTGTTTTTTTTTCTGTGCGCTTTTTTCATCTCAGTTCCCGAACAAAAAAACGAGCTCCCGATGGTCTATTATTTGCTTTTCCCCGAGGCCGCTGTGCATGTGTGTCCTCATTTGCGTACACCGTTGGGTCCATCGTTTGAGTTTTGTCGTCCACACCGCCCCGATTAGCGGGCCCCAACGTTGGCACACGAACAAAGCACACAGCGCACCACATTTGCTGACCAAACGAAAACCCCTTTTTTTGGGTTGGTGTGCGGCTTGCTCTGGTCTGGTCTGGTCTGGTCTGTCTGTCCGCGCCGTCCGCGCTTCGTTTGATTATTTGCGTCCGATGGGAGGCAATGGTTGTTTTGTTCGTTGCTTGCGCATCGCCGCCGCTTCTGGTGCTACCGGTTTGACAGGCCATTTAGACAAATTTGGCACACCGAGAAAACCCGTGACCACTTTATCAGTAGCACCACCGAGGGAGAGAGGGCTAGACCCGCTAGGCCAGCGGGTCAGAGCTCGGATTGTGTTTACTTTTACGGCTAGTGGTGAATAATTTTGTAAGCTGCTCAGAATCTCCTCGCAACGCCGTTGGATTGCACATCATTAGTTTTACAGGCGCTCAGGGTGGTATAAGAAAATAATAAACGCCAACAGCTCTCTCAAGCAACGGCGATTGCATGAAGAGCTGCTAATCCGATGCAGAGCTCACTCATAGTGCTCGCTTCATCGCTCCCTTGCTACAAATGGCACACAAAAAAGCATCGAACGTTCAACCTCAACAATGAAGGCAAACTTCAGTCGTAGACAAAAGCAAATATTTAATCACTCCAATATTGTTCAATCAATTTCAAACGGCTAATCGGCGACCCTGTATCTCAACCGCGTTTCTCGTGCGCAATAATTCGCATGACGCGACAATTAATGCGCAAGCGTACTTAGTCTCCGTCCGCTCACGCACGGCTGCTTCGGCGCATCCTCACTGCGTTCCCATGGACCTCTCTACATCAGCCGTTAAGCAGATCTCTCCTCGCGCCCTGCCAACAGAGCACCATCGTTCCCTTTCGGCACTTATTGGGTTTGATTGTTGTGTAAACAAAAGTCATTCCTTTCTTTCATCTTTTGCCGCCTCGTGTGTGCGTAAACGCGCAAAGCGATTCCGACGATGGTGACAACAACACCACCACCACCAACTTCTCTTACGCGTCCTCCTCGGGGCCCGCTGGCGAGCATACGCCGATTAAGGCGTATTATTTATTGATAGTAAACACAATTAAGCGTACAATCATGATCTCGGCAAGCATAGGAAGCATAGTGTCACCATCGTTTGCTTACGGATCTGTCGGCATGGGCAATCCGGGCAGTAGTGTTTAAAGGGAATTGGTTGGGAAAAAAAGGAACGATCAGACAACCAAACAACACACAAGCAACAACAAAAAAAAAACGCCCCAAACTACAGGCAAATCCAGTGGCTGGTGCTTCTGGTTGTCGATTAAGCTAAACGCGTAGTAGCGCAGATTAAGAGGACACCATTATTTCACCTTCACGCCACGGACCGTACATCACGGGAGCGGCGTGGTGATGCTGGTGATCCATTAGCTACAACAGCAAAGACCGGCGGACATACACACGGGCACTGCTTGTCCTGTGGGTCACTCGAGTTCGGCCCCGAGTTCAAAGGGAGGTCCGCCGACAGCCGGGTAACGGTCATAAAAACGACGCGCTTTCTTTTTAAAAACCCACTCACCCACCCGCGCCCGCGCCCACTGATTTGGTGTTGGCCATTTCCCGGACCCCGTGTGTGCGGTTGCTACTGTCTACGCGGGCGAAGCGAAGCGGTAAAACCAGTGTGTGTGTGTATAAAGCGGACATTAATGCACACGTGCGACGTAACCTAGAGGTCGTTTGCTACTGTACAGAGTGTTTTTTTGTAGCTAGACTTCAATGTTTTTTTTCCTTTTTGATTTGGCAGCGAGCGAAACGATCGCTATGTTTGATGGTCGTTGGAATCGAGACGTTCATTTCCCCGCGGACAAAGAATGCACACACATACACACAAAAAAGTGGGTAAAAAAGGCTCAAGAGTACTTACAAATCCGTGCTTATCACTAATGTTGTTGGTAAGCTTCAGCTTGTGAAACGAGACCACCTTCTGCATCCACTGTTCGCCAGTCGAGGGCGAATCCGGATGGATGTACATGCGCTTGGGCATCTCCGGGTCGGCCTTGCCCGCCACCATCCACCGGCTGAGGGAAAAATGTGAGAGAGGAAGAGAGATGTTATTAGTATTGTTTTCAATAGTCTATTTCCAATGCAGATCCATTTCATTTAAAGGACTTAAAGCAAATGAACAATATCATTATCTTAAATTTGATTATAAAAAAATAAAGAACAAAATACTATTTTTAGGAAGAATACTCTGAAAGCCCTCAAAATTACATAGCTCTATGCATGTCTCGTTAAAAGTGCAATAATGGTGACCCAATTGATGGACCTACTTGAGGGATTTGGCATTGAACTATAAGCATAAGTAGGGGAGATGTACTATCATCTTCAGAATTTCGATCGAGCATAGAACGTCGCGATTTAATGATTCCTACAAATTACTTTGTTGAAAAGGGTCCACAAGGTAATGAATATTCTTTTCTTTAAAATCCAAATGCTCTTATATGACATAGATAGCACCATATCATCGTAAATGTATGGTAACATCATATGCTGTAGTCACAAGCGAAACTGATGTTTATTCCAAGAAAACCCAAATTATGCATAGAATGAGATATGTCATTCAGCAGAAGTTAATATGTCAGTTCTACAACACGCAATGTCCCAAAGGATATAAACAGTTTGTAGGTTAAACCCGCCGTATACTCCCAGAAAATCCCATATTATTCATGGAATGAGCTATGTCATTCATCAGTAGTTAATTCAGTGATCGGTTATTGGATAAAGTCACAGGAAACGGCACAGTAACTAAGACATTGAGCATCCTGGTAGATAGTTTCAAATTCTCTCTGAAACAAATTCCGCTTTCAAGCCACTCAAAACATGCGGGAAGAAATCTTACCTGTTGTGAAACTTATACCGGTAGTCGTCCGCCGCCACAATGTCGAGCAGCAGGATGTACTTGGCTTTTGCGTCCAGCCCGGACACGCGAAACTTCATTTGGGGGAACATTTGCCTGTAAAAAAAATGAGAGCAACATATGATACGGTCGTTAGTCGATTGCGTGCTGAAAGCTGTGTTGAAAAATGTTCAAAAATGTATAAAACCCATCATCATCATCATCATCATCGGTCCTAACTAGCCGTCAAAAATTAAGCAATAACTCCTTAACGCATCGCTCGCATCAACGCAATGCTCGTAAAAGTTGCATGCTCAAATATCTGATTTTCTGAGTCCAAAATAACCGTTTTTATCACCGCACTCTTCATCTCAACTCCACATCCACGGTGGTGAAATTGAATATCTTTCCATTTCTTTCTCCCAACATCGCTTCACTGAAACCGTTCCAAACGGCACGCGGCCTGTATGTCAACACAGATTTGGCAAACCTCCTCAGCTTCATCCGCTGACACATCGTGACAAGTCCGACAATCCGTCAAACGGAATTTATCGCTCTAAGTCATCGGTGGTACGGTACGGTGCAAACGAACGCGTTCCTAGCTTCTGCGGTAATTTACACCCATTTTCTCCACAAGATGGCGTACGGCTGTACGCTCTTTTTCGGGGAGGAACCTTTTGCTGTCGCATTAAGCACAAGCCGTCCAGAAATAGCGAACGGGCATGTAACTCCGTAACCGTTGTACGGTGTACACTTTCAAGGTGTCTATTGAATTTATTTTCCTACCGGTGGAAGGTAGGCCTAATCTATTTGCCATCCGCCTGGGTTTGGCTTGGGATCGTAAAACTCATCCATTCGGAGCTTAAATTTAAACACACACACACACAATCGCACTCTAGGCGAACGGCGCTGAGCTGTCAAAATTTGGACCAAGGGGGCTGTTTTCCGCTTCGAAGGCGGAGGGTGAGGGCGATTTGGGATGGGTCCATCAACACCAGACACCGGCGTGGCGCGAGTGTACTCACTCGAGAGCGCATGAGTGTTACGCCCTGCTGAACAACTCACACGCCAACCAAACGCCGTTCCAACAACACCTTCGAGAGGATTGCGTGTTATCGTTTTCATCTTCCAGGAGGCACGCTGCGGAACTGGAGGTGTGTAGGGTCAAGATGGTTGTTTTAGTACACCCTCAAAACTTATCTCCCGAAAGGCTGCAGTTTCTAACCCAGGAATTATTAGGAACCTCTTGCCTTTTTGGGTGTATTTTTAGCAACCTTCCCCCGTTTTGCTGTAAGTGTATGGCGGTGCATATTTTAATTAACGCTTCACCCTCCGAGCACACAAACTCCCGCAGCGTCAACCGACCGAGAATTATTAGGTTAGTTTTAAGTGTGTTCAAAAATGGCTGACCGGTGTGATGATCGCTTGCGGTGATTCGGGCGTGCATGGAAAGGTTACAACGCCCTTAAAAACTTCCCTTCTCGACGAGGCTCTAGAAATAGATCTAAGCACAGCGAACAAACAGAAGAAAAAAATCCCCCATTTCCGAGGAAGTTGTCGGGCGGGCTCCATAACCCGTAGTCGGACGGGTCCCACACCTATCGCATCGGAAATCATCTTCCGGTCAGTGCCACCCTGGTGTGTGTGTGTGTGTGTGTGTGTGTGTGTGTGTGTGTGTGTGCCCGCTGAGTGATTTTATAGGTGTGGAAAACGCCAGACTTTTCATGATAATTATCAGCCGGGTACAGCCGTGTTGCCGGTGTTGCGACGCGGGACCCAGGGCGGCATACGAATGTGTACATTATTACGGTCGTAAATTATTTCGCCCCACTCCCCCTGAAAAGCTTCCACCAAGGAGGCTCCCATGCCAACCATTGGATGTATCAGTGGTTTTTGGTTGTTTGTTTAATGAGCAACAAACTGGGTGGTGGTGGTGCGTGCTGGTGGTGGGTCGGACACTCTGCCCACCCGGCCACACTAGTCGGATGCTTTTCTTCCGGTGTCGTTTGACCACCTACAGGAAGCTAAAGGGTGGATGGGAGGAGCGCGGGGCCCGAAAATTGAATCTAGTTTAGAGGGCCAACCGATGTGGTCGGACGCTTTCCGAAGCTTCCCCGAAGCCACCGAACGGCCGCGGGATGGATGGATTTTCTCATCCATCCATTTTGATTTTTTGTGTTTTGTCTTAATTAAATTTTCTCGCTATGATGGAGGACTGTTTGGTGTATTTTTTCTCTCTTTTGTTTCTTTTTTGGGGTGTAGTCTCACAAAACGATGTAACGATCGAGTGGAGGCATTTCGAGCATTTCGGATTTTTAACCCGCAACGCTGACGGTAGGATTAAACGTGTTAGTGACCCGCTAGACCATGGTTAGCTAGTAGCTGGTGTGGCGGTCAACATGCGCTTTTAATAAGTTCCAAGTTTTCATTTTGCTTATCCGCGCCAGGGGTGCGCGAGATAAACCCCCTTGCAATGCTTGGCGATGTAGCTCTGGCGCGGGATAAATCAATCTCTTCCCTCCCGCATGTTTATCATTTTTCATGCCAACACGTTCAGCTCAGGCACTCAGGTGCTGCGCGAGCCAGCGAAGCGACAAGAAGAAAGATACCAGGAAACATATTTTCGGGGGTGTTTCAAACAAAAAACCAGACAAAAGAATTGTATTTTTTCGAAAGCATGATGGAACGCGTGTTTTACTTTCGTGTTTCCGTGTAGCGGCACTGGGCGAGAAGGAACCAAAGTTATTGTTTTTAATTTATATTTCCACCACGACGGGAAGCTTTATGGTGGGCTTGTTGTATGAAGCATTGCTATATTCTTTGCTCATGTCGAAGCTCATACACGCTCACCAGAATTCCTCATGCACACTAGCACAAAACACAATTATTTGGTGATTTTATTAATATTTCCACGCCGTGAAACGTATAATTATCATTTCCAGCTCGCCTGCTGCTTGCCTACAAATAGCCGCGATTAGCTTGCATTAGCGCCCACCGCTGATGGTGCTGCTGCTGCTAAATGTGTGTGTGCAGAAAGGAGAGAATAATAATTTTGCTCAATTTTACACCAAGCAGCAGCAGCCGCAACAGGCAACAAAATGGCCTACACCAAAACCAACTTACAGCCTTTTACAATCACTTTACTTTTACGCCAACCAAAACAAAAAAAAAAGGTTGAATAAGTAAACGTGCAAAGATTCTTAATTTTCTGGTAACACTACGCAGCAATTCCAGCTGCATAACAATTAACACACCCAATTATTAGTGCACGCGTCGTTGCACCGTTTGCAAACCGTTTCCACCGTACGCTGGACACACTAATGGTAGGCCTGGTTGAATTCTTCCAGTGAAGTAACATGCGGTGAACTGATTTCCACAGATAGGTATTTACAATTTCGAGTTTGAGTTGTAGTTTTACAGTGCGAGATATTCGAATAGGTTTAATCTCACTAAACAGTGGTTTATAATTTTATTTGCTTAGCTTTCCAATATTAGTCTTTATCATTGATTATTATTCTATTAAAAGGTTTGTTAGGAGGAACTAGCATATTTTTAAAATAGAAGAAAAGTTCACTTCAGCACCAACATTTTATATATATCGACAAAGTAGAAACCAATCCTCAGAAATTAAGAATTTTTCAATGTTGCGCCCAAGTTTGTTTAGCGAGTTTAGTTAGAGCCTTACAGGTGATAGAAATGCACTAATATTTAAAAAAAATCACTAAATACAGGACTGTTTTCAATTTCAATCTGAACCAAGGAAATATCTGAGAACACAAGTACAATTTTTCTGAAAAACAAACTCAAGCCTTTTAACATTTAATTCCAAAAGCAGTTAATTTCAATGTTGGGGTCTGAGAGAGGCTCTAGGAACCAAAAATGCACGGTAAATATTCATGGAAATCAAGAAACAATGTTGCACTGAATGTTATTCCCCGCACTGTTCGATCATTGCCATCTAGTTTCAAGTGTGATGGAACCTATATTTCATCGAGCTGCGATCGCACACGGCTAAGGCATCGCGCACACCACACTGTTAGCACAAAAATTAAAAACAAATCTGTCCCTTTTATAACCAGATTAACACTACCGCATAGTCGCCAGCACGCCACCAACGATGATGGCCCAATCTCGCTCCCCCTCCCCGAGCCCGGAACCTCCCCACCCTGGGTTTAGCGAGAGTGTCAAACGAGCGAGTGTTCCGGACTCCCGGTAGCGCAGGCAAGACCGGAAGGTGATGCTCGGGGCCATCAAAACAGCTTCTCGTTTTTTCTGTGTGTTTTAGTTTTTTTATTGTGTGGTGTGTGTTAGCAGTGATGATTGTGTGGCGCGATATGACTTAATCACTAGCTCGCGTGATAAACCCATGAGTGCGATGATGCGTTGAAATGCGATTTCCTCGTTGGTCGTGAAAACGACCAAACCAAAACCTCTCTAAATCATTTCCAATGACAAACGCTGGCAGTAGTTGGAAGCATTGGGAGAAGCGTTGGATGCTCCCTCGGGGGAAGGGTATATACATTTCTATCACGATCGCATCGTGCGCCAATCTGGGCTGGTTTAACATGCACACGAACCGGATCGTTAACTGTGTAACTAATATACCCACATCTAGACAACTTCAACCATACAGAACCGCAGCAAAAGCAGTACCAAACGCCTTACAAAACTGCATCGCGATGATGAATCGTTCTCGGAATTCAAGTGAGTACTTGCCCTTTTCCAAGGAAGCCTGATATCGCTAAGACACTTCTTTTTTGTGTGACACGCATTGCTTGTTGTCACCCTTTTTTTGATTTGTTGTCATGAAGAAAACTCATTTCCAAGAAAACACTAAACGAACTGTCACAACAAGTGTGATGAGTGTGTCGAAGGAGGAAAAGTGTGACAGTACAAAAAATGCTTGATATTAAAAAAACACATACACACACCAACTATTTGCTTAAATTAAAATTAATGTGAGACGTTGACAACTGCGTTAACTAGAAACGAACAAACAAACAAAAAAAGCAGCGAGTCTACTACAGCGCGGTCGATTGTCACCACCAACCAGCGGAAGCAGGCAGCACGATAATCTGGCCAACTTGGCGGATGCATCAACCACCACCGAGGCGGACAGGCGGACGGTAAATCAGTGTTAATGAGATGATGATAGCCCGAATCCGAACATGCGACAACAAGTGCACGCGTGCGGTTGATAAACTGCATCGGTGGGTGACGGGATGCAGCGAGCACCACCATCACCATCACCACCACCACCACCCCAACAGCAAAAAGTGCAGTGCACCAGCGGGTGACACAGCTCAACTGTGACCGCGTGCGGTTCGCGCATTGCGCTACTGCGACGCGATTTGTGTGCGACGCGAAC
Organism: Anopheles bwambae; assembly: GCA_007018985.1. NCBI lineage: Eukaryota > Metazoa > Arthropoda > Insecta > Diptera > Culicidae > Anopheles > Anopheles bwambae. The sequence continues at coordinate 44,792 of SIXB01000214.1, read as the reverse complement.
CAAGCTTTAATTAGAGCGCAAAGTGACAAACATCGTCAGAAAAAAACGCACTCACACACACACACACACACACACACGCGGGCTTGAAGCCTGCATCAATATGGGAGCGCTCGTTGCCTTCATCGGGCGTAGCGTGCCGTGGCAGCGACAGGCTGTCTATTTAGCGCACTGCGAAACGCGCTGCTAATCTGCGCTCGCCCATTGCGCTGCTAATCTGACCCCCACAAAACTGTCCGCGAGGTCAGCGCGACCTCAGCCGACTGGCGGGTCAGTGCGGAAACTACGGCACAATCTCATCGCAGACCATTCGGTACAAGAGCGCTCGATGTCCCTGGTGACAGGCAGCACCGACATACGACACTGATAACGAATGCGCAGCACACAACACATAATCTGGGAATGCTGTGAGTCAGCAGAAAAAAAACACCGGAGAAGAGATGCTCGAAGGTCTCCGAACTCCGAACGGCATAAAACAGGAGGGTACGGAGGCAATCAACACTTTGGTAAACCGGAGGTTTGTCAACATGGCACCATTGGAGTGAGGAGCAGCTTTCACGGTCCATTTGAGACAGCTTCCGCTAGGTTCCGATTGCGATAGTCTTCAGAGGGACGTCGATTGCAGTTGGCTGGTGTTCGATAAGATTAAAAACCGCTCGCAGAGGCCATTGAGCTGGCCCAGAACAGTAGCCAACAGGCGTTTTTTGCAATTGGCGGTGTCTATGATGCGAGTTTTCGCATTGAAGGGGATCATTTTTCACTTTGATCGTCTGCTGTGCTGTTGTTTTTTTAAATTCAGAACAAATATAACAAAAAGGCCATTAACTCGGCAAAAGGACACAACGTCACTCTAATGAACCCACACAAGACCAGCGCTGTAATTGATAGGGCTGTTTTGCTGGAAAGCGTATCAGAAGCAGCAGTGTCGAGGACATGCAGCAAAAGCTTTAAGCCTTGCATAAAGAAAAAGTGCACAGCCCAACCGAAGATCATGCAGTCCAATGTTTACTGCCACCCAACGGATCTTCCGGACCCATTACCCGGGCCCAGCAGCAGCAGCAGTGAGTGCAAAGCAAAAAAACGTACTACAAAAAAAAACGGATGAAAAACACAACACACTACTCTCGGGGCCCCAACAGGGAAACTTGGGGAAGAAAATCGTGACATGAATACTTCATAATTTGTAATGTTTGCTTAACCCTCTCGTGGAGCCCTCGTGGAACGGTCCGTGCATCGCCGGTGGTTTCTCGTTTACGACCCTCTGGAGGGAAAATTATAACTGGCTGGCCAATATGATCATGATTTTCGTCTACCCTCTCTCGCTCTCTTTCTCTCTTCGTCTCTGATCACACCTCGCACGCTTGCAAAAATGAGCCTGCGGAGTCTCCCGAGCCAACAGATCACCTTCCAAATTAGCCACTGCTGCTGCCAGTATCCCGGGCAAACGCGAAACAAGCCCTCGGGGGCTTTTTCGGATGGGACCTGCAACGCCGTGGAGTACACGATAATGGGGCCCCGTCATCGAGGAGCCACTTCGGTGGAGGTAATGTTTATTTTTTAACGTTCTCTTGCTGTTCTCCCATGTTTTGCTCCGTCTCCTCCGGGGAGGACTCTCTTACTGTCGTCGGGGTGAAGAGTGGAGAAGAGTTTTTCTTTCCGCAGAGGAGAGGGGGGGAGAAGAGGGGCACGTTGTAGATTTAGCGCCACACCATCCTTGCTGGCACGGACGTACGTGATCTTGGTAGGCGCCAGTGTAAAACGGTCATCCAGAACGTCTCTATAGCTGAAATGATCGTGGCCAGCTGCACCTTTGACGAGGGATGTGGGGGATGGTGGAGCCGAAATCTTCACCAACGACGACGCGAAGATGATGACGTTGGTGATGATGCCCGGGTCGCGATGATAATGATGTATTTAAATAAAACAATTTGAATTATTTCAACCGAGCGAGACTGAAAGAGAGCGACTGGTTGGTTTGGTACTGGACCTGGGGGTGGATTCTTGGGCATCGTGAGAAAGAGGAAAGAAGCTGATCGTGTGGACGGGCGACGACGAAGGTGGCAAGTGGATGAGAAATCACTCAATCTCGATCAGTAAGGCGCCAGCCCAACGGCCACGCTCCGGACGAACGAACCCTTCACGTCGTCACGAACTCGCTCGTCCGGAAGATCGCTGCGACGGTGGTGTTCGCTTACCTTCGTGTGGGCTGTCTTAATTTTGGACTGTTGATGCACCTTGTGAGGCTTGAGAAAGGCTAGAGCTCAATCGATCTTTGGCTGGGTGATCTTTTGCCTGCCTGTTGTAAGAGTGAATGAATTGCTGGTGAAGTGAAACGGTTCGTTTTTGATGGTTGAAACCCGGGTTTTGTCTTTGGTGCGAGTGAGAAGAGAAGTATTGTACGTACTAATTTGTTCTCGCAGGATCACCCCGAAAGGTGAGCATCATTGAACAACATATTAAGACATTTACGGTATCTAAACCTCACCAACTAATGCAACATTAACCCCTTTCAGCTTGGGACCTTTGCTGCTAATATGAATAGAATGGGTTAGCCCGCTAACGGTACACAACCCAACATTCCATAACCAAACGCACAGACAGCGAGGACAACAAGGGCGCCAATGATGATGATGTGGAAATTCATCACCTTGTGCCCGCAACAGCTCGTTAAGAAAGTAAACAAGCAACGACCGAGAGTTTAGGGTTACAAACAAAAGGCAGGCCAAAATCAATTTGAAACGATCTCGGTTCTTCCGAAACCTCCCCATTCTACCCCCGGATCCAGAACACCACCACCACCACCACCACCGAGGACCGTCCTAATCGAGCCTGGTACGGCAAACGGGAACACACTCCTCGCTTGCACACACACACACACACACAGGAACTGGCTCAGGATTCCACAGCCCGTCATTATCACCATCTGCCCCGAGGCTCCCCGATTCTGGGCCCCGAAAACGACACACCGGACAACACCAACAAGCTAAAGTGTTCGAACATGAGGCAGAGCAACAAAAAAAAACACCAACCAACTCCACGAGGTCCCTACTATACTCGACTCGTACTATTGAACGAGGAAAGCACCAGTGCATGATAGTGATCGGGCTTGCGTTTTGCACTGGCCATGTGATTAACGCGCCACAACGCCCTCTGTCAGCAGCAGTGACTCCACTGCGACGGTATCTTCCGGTTTTTGGGAAATAGGAGTGTACAAGAGAGAGAGAGAGAGAGCGAGCGAGCAAACGCCATGATTAACGGGCCACCCTTTTTTTTTTTGCTGGCGTCGCGATTCCGAGACCACCGAATCATAATTCGTGATACTTCTACTGCCTGCTTGTGGCCTCGCAGGCGCTTCAGGCTCTCCTGCACAAAAGAGGGGTACGCGACGCTAGCGTTGTGGTAGGTTCACGCCCCAAAACGAGTGGGGCGATGATGAACACCACCATCGATGACCACTCGTCGTTTGGTTATTTGCTTTGCTTCGCTACGCTTTCTTCGCCCCCCCTCCCTGCCCATTGGCATCCTCTGTGCTCTGTGGTGGCTCTTCAATGGTCCTGGTGGCGTGGTGCATTGGGAGAACGAAGTTTTTGTTTGGTTTTCCGTTCGCTTGCAGGAGGCCCTACCTTTAACCGTGTGCAGAGGTCCTTTCGCTAATCAAACTGATGACGGTGGGGGGTATTGGGGTGGTTCGGGAAGAGCTTCCAGCTTGTTTGGGTTATTGTTATTGGCAGTAATGCTGATATAGTTATTATAGGTTATGAATATTCATGCTACAGCGTCTGGTAGCGCGTCGTGTAGATGCGCTTTTGCTCCGTTTGCTTTCGTATCCCAACACATTCTTTTAATTCCTTTCGGCGTAGTGCGATTTTTTTTGTTGCGTTTTTGTTTCTTGTGTGGCGATTGTTTTAATATCCTTCTTGATTGTACTTGTGTTACGTTCGCTTTTTTTCTTTTCCTGTAAATATTGCTTGAAATTCGTGTTCTACACGTTTGCATAGTTCGGTAGATCCTCCTGTTTGGTGCTCCATTGCGCAAAAACCAAACAAAAGCCAAATATTAAGGGAATGGCACAGACTCGGACGCACCTTGTTACAATTGTACGTCTGGACGTGCTGGATCGATGGATCTTGGCTTCTTCGCTTTAGCGATTTCGTCCACGGAATGCAGCTCGCGTCACACAGCGCGTCAGGATTTCTCCCTCCGCTGATTCCTGGTTGCTTCGGGCGATTAATTGAGATGCAAATACGTGACGCTCAGCGGAGGCAGGTATGTGGTTGATTGCTATCACGGCACTCCTTGTTTAAGTGGTGTTAATTTTGTCGTCTGTTTGTTTACCTCCAGGAGGTACTAATTATGGGGCCCAAAAGACGCCATTTTGGAGTGGAAATTCTTCACCGTCCGCTGATCGAGAACTTGTATCACTTTTTGTTACAATTTCTGTACGGTTTTTAGAGTACAGTTTACAACACACAAGAAGTTGGCTGTTTCATCGGCCTGATTTCTGACAGCTTCGTGTGTTCGTGTCCTTCATTCCCAGCGTCCCACATTTGATTGAATAATTTCACGGCAAAGCACAAGCAGCACTGCAATTACCATGCGATCCGGCAGGAGATCGGCACATCGTTGACGTGCGTCATTTAAATAAATTAACCAGCAACCCGGCCGAACGGCGCGCGATCCAGTTGACGTGCCCCGTTCGTGTACGTTCGACACCCCGACCCAAAGCGAGAACACCCTGTTTTGGAGCTGCCGTGGCTGCTCACATGCAACGCCACCAGAACGTGCGTCGTCGCTTCAGCTGTTGTTTGTCACGGCTACAGTACCGTGCAGAAATTAATTCATAATTTACGATGGGCTGCTTCGCTCCCCCTACCACCTTCATGATCGTTCCCTTCGCTGGCAGTGTCCAATGATCTGGTCCACCAAACTTCTGCCTCTTGCGAGCAATTGATTGATTTACTGATTGGTCCCAACTTGTCCAGGCAAAGCGCTCCGGGGGCAACGGTGATGTTGTCTGGCGCTCCTTTTCCCACCCAACCGTGCGTGTGTGTGTGTGTGTGTGAGTGTAAGGTGAACGAGAGATTTGAGGAGCGCTCAGAAAGCATTCCCCGAAGGTCTCGAAGAGGTTGGAATCTGGGTGTCTGAAATTTGTGTGAGGGATTTCTGGAAGAAGTTCCGGAGCGTTCAGCAAGAGCACTGGCAATTTGATAGCGTCAGGCGAGTCGGCGAGTGAGACGCAGAGACGGGGAGATAATAATTTGTGTGCTGACATGCAACGAAGTGGACCCGGACGGACGGGCCAAGATTTATGGCACTGACATTTTCCTCGATGCACTAATTATTTGGCGTCAATCGTCTGAATCGTTCTCATTCTCAAGGGAAGGTTTAGTTGCTCGCGAAGGTTATTGGAGGAAGTTTACCTTTCAGGCAATCAGGATAGTATGAAATATTGAACTCTCTATAGAAAATTCAAGTACTAAAGATCATCTTGCAAGTAAAACCAAACATGTAGGTGCAAATCTACCTATTTAATGATAATGTTGTAGACCGTAAAGACTTGTAGATCTCTCTTTAGCCACAGCTCCCTGTTCGTTGATCCGTGAAGCATAAAGTAAAGCCAGCTAACCAAAGCGTATAGCACGTACAAGCTGTAATTATATTGTAATCTCAGCACAAATTAAACAAGACGCTAATGATTTATGCCCGTAACCGTTTTAGCTCGTTCACACGTGTGTCTAAGACCATCCCGTTTGCTGTCTCACATTAGACAGTCACGATCGTGTGCCTTCTAAGGATTAGTCAAAATCAATTAAGCTCACTAACAAACTCTAAATTGAACTATTTCTTTTGAAAGAGAGAGAGAGAAAAAACAGCTTTCCCATTATAAACCATACGTAAAAGAGTCCAGTCTGTGGGGGCTTTTGGGGGTACAACGACAAATTAAAACGATGCAGTAGAAATACATAAATCATGCTGTCATTAAAGCTGCATAACAGTTCGCCCTCTTCCTCTGGTTGAGTACACGGTATGGAGAAGGTAATATAAAAACGAACACACACGTACACACACAATCAACCAATCAATTTATGATCAAAATGCTAATGTTTCAATCAATCCGCAACGAAAGCCAGCGTGGAAGCGTAATGAGAGGTACGTCCAGAACGCTGCGTGTGTCACCCGTACTGCGTTCGCCAACCGGCTATCCACTATCAGCTGGTACAATTTGTACCGCGCTGCCGTCCTGCTGCCACTGCTACGAGCTTCACTCCTCCAAGGCCACCAGCGAGAATGAACAAAGCAGCAACAAAAAACGGAACATGTAATAAACATAAGGCAGGCATAAGGGGAGGCTCGAAAATTTCGTTCAGTAGGAAAAGTAACATTGGGTGAGGAAATAAAACACAAGATAACAAGCTGTGAGTGATAAAGGCAATAATATAAAAAAGACAATGCCTAGAAAACGGAACCAAACCAAACACACAAAGTGGAGAAAGGAACACAAAACCGAACGGAAACGGAGTCTTCAGAAGAAGAAAAAAAAACCGCTGGCGCACTGTGCGCCGATGACAGGTGCAAAACTGGGAAGGTGCTGCCGGAGGTCTTCCTCGTCGTCGGAAGAACTTCAAAACACCCCAAGAACTTCACCGAGCGCAACAACGTAGCAATGGGAAGGCAGCATTATGCTACACGTATCCTTGACATCATAAAACCCTTCCCCAGCCCCTGGCTCGTCCTTCTCGCTCGAACGGATTACGAACGTTCTCCTCGTCCTCCGCATCTACCAACACTCCACCATCTCTTTCTATGCTTTGGTGAATAATTTCTTAAACAAATAACATAATTTGAGTATTATAAATTATCGTTGATAGTTTTAGAGCTCTTGCTTTGCTGCTGCCAGCTTCCCGCCCGTCTGTTTTGTTTCGGTAATTCTCCCATTTCCCTTTTCGAACGGCCGAGTTCTGCCTACCGCGCACGTTTCCTCGTGTGTTTCCTTTTATGTTTTTTTTGCTCTCGCCACGGAACCAAACCATTTCAACCCCCCGATGTTCGCTTCCGATCCGCACAGATGTGTGTATGTGTGTGTGCTCGTGTGTTTGGCGCCAAACCAGTTTTCATTGCCCCGGTTTTTATTTTATTTTTCGACTGAAGTCCTCCCCGTCCCCGAGCGTGCGTAGAAAAAAAATCCGATTGCCGATTTATCATTCCCTCATCATCGAGGGGCTCATCATTATCGAATAAAAATGTAAAAGAAAAATAACAAAAAAAAATTACACGCACGCACGCACACACGCAACATTGGTGCCCAAACATCCTTTCCCTGTCTGTTTCTTTTTTGGATTTTGTTTTATTCCTCTGGTTTTCCTTTCAGTTTCATCCATCCCATTCCAGCTGACCCACATCAAAATGTGACCCTCGGTTTGCGGCTCGTTGGATAATATTAATAATTTATTTAGCTGTAATTTATCACAATTTGTTAAAAAAGTTCTCGATCATACCCGCGTCCCGATCAGCTCGAGACAAATGGTAGCTGAAGTTTGGAGGCTCATTACACAAGTGAGCTGAGATTTGTAAATTGAAATTATTTTTTAATAATTTTAACTGTTTTGCTCTTGGGAGAAAAACAACTTATAAACAAGTTTTTTTTAAAGTAATGCATCATTCGAACATAATTGTAACAACGATCATACGATCACTGTCATTCGATCATGAGGCCTCCCAGTGTCAATGGCGAATTGAGCTCCGGGTAGGTCAATTTCTGTCCTGAGGTCTGTGCGATGCGCCCATTACTACACCCCGAAATGGCAACCGCGCCACAGCCAGCCGGTGAGGCCAACTTGGCCAACCCAAGAGTGCATCAGGCTCAATTATCCTGTCGTGAGCGTCCGCATCGACGTGAGGAAATTTGATCAATTATAATTAAAACCCGAGCGCGAACATACCCGTCGCAGGACGCTTTTGTGCGCACATCTTGCACTTGCTTCGCGACTTAAGAATTATTTAAAATTTCACCTCTTCATTCTACAGCCGCGAAGAAGTGGCCTCCGAACGGCAGCGAAGAAGTTAATTAGTTTCACTGCATCGTCGCTTCACAGTGTGCGCTTTTTGTCTTTCCTCTCGCTCTCTCTCTTCGCTTTGTTTCTCAATTAAAACATAATCTTTCACGTTTTGCGCTTCATTAATATTTATCCAAATTTAATTGTCCGAGCCGAGCCGTTCGAGGCCGTTATCTAAAATGCAAAACGCGTACACCCGGGGCCCCGGTGTGCTCTGTCGCAACTGCCTGTCCGACTCGCGTATGCGTTCGATCTGTTTTCGCTGCCCATGCCCTTTTATGCATTCTTAATAAGCGGACGCGATCCCAGGAGGAGACAGACAACTGGCAAAAGAAGGTACACCAAACACCAAGCACCTTTCATCGAATCAAAACCAATACCAATTTTTTAGTTGAATTTTCCTTGCATGTTTCGTCGTTTCTGTGGGGTCAAGTGGAGTGGTATAATTATTTAACATTTCACAACAAACAAAAAAACGCAAACAAACTGATAAGATCGAGCTCACTCAATCGATGACAAATGTAATTAATTGCTAAATTAAGACGCATACACAAAATACCATGTTATCAGCATTCAAGTTGAATATTAATGGTATAGCTTGAAACGCATATTTATTGTATTAAAATGTATAGAATGAATAATGAAGCTTCCACCAAAGAAAAAGGCAGTACTTTTTGTAACCACAAACCATCGCTCTCGTCGTGCAATTAATCACTTATCTAATGAGAACAGTGTAACCAGCTTCGGCAGCACCACAAATCAGTGCAAATAAAGCGCGTACCCTCGGCGAACCTGCCGTTTCCTTTCAATCAACTCCAGCATGATTATTATCGCGCCCGCGTTACCTCCATTCCCGGTTGTTGGGGACTATTTCATCCATATGTTCACCATATCGAGCGTCATGAAAGAAAAACGGTACATAAAAACATTCCCCGGGCCGGAACGAGTTATTCACTTATGCTCGACACCTCTACGGATAGACTACTATCACACACAAACACCTCTATCAGGAAAACCGGCAGGCAGCAGGGGAGCTTGTGCCCGCCGGGAGTGTATGCTTTCGAGCGAGGATTAGACAACAGAAATCACGAAACACGCACACAGACGGAAGCTGGATTAAATTATGCACTAGGCGCATCCAACCATTGACAGGTGCGATGACGCCTTTAGTCGTTGGTGTAGTGATGGGTCATCACAAATATCCGAAGTCGTATACAAAAATTTAGGAACCTACTCCGGGAGGTAGGTTTACCCAGCATTATCTGGAGACGTTTTGAGTAGTCTGGAGCCATTCGGATTCTCCAGGAGTCGTCCGGAGTCGAAGTCATCCGGAGTTCTCTGAAGTCTGAAGTCATCCGGAATCATCTGGAGTTATCAGAAGTCATTCAGAGTCGTCCAGAGTCATCTGGAGTCATTCGGAGTCGTCCTAAGTTGGCCGGAATTGTCCGGAGTCATCCGGAGTCGTCCGGAGTCAAGGCCAGAGTTGGCCAGAGTCATCAAGAATAGGAGTTACCTGGAGTCATCCAGAGTCATAAAGAATCATCCGGAGTTTCCGAAGTTGGCCGGAGTTGTCCAAAGTCAGAGTTTTCCGGAGTCATCTGGAGTCATCTGGAGTCATCTGCAGTCATCTGGAGTCATCCGGAGTCTTCCAGAGTCAGCCAGAGACGTCCACAGTCAGAGTTGTCCTGAGTCGGCCGGTTCAATGTTTTTGTCGTCAGACTTTTCATCCCCGTCGCCGACTCCTGCTGGCTCCAGTTGACTCGAAACGCTATTTTTAGAAATAAATTCCTGTTTATGAAGTGCACTCCTACTCTACACGACTCCGACTCTGAGCGGATTTAGTGGTTCCGATTTTGCCAGAGTCAGGATCGGACTAATAATTGGAGTCATAGGTGCACTCCAGAGATCACACCACTACTTTGGTCCCCTCAATCCGAGAGCTCAATAGAATAAAAGTCCATTGACGGCAAGCGGTCAGTCAGCTAGCGGATGGTCTAAGCAAAATAAGCATAATTTTCACCCATTCAAGGTGTGTGCGAGTGTGTGTTTTGTGATAATTTATTTATGGCAAGTGGCAAAAAGGAAAAAGACGCCCGAAGGCTCGCTAACCGTTCGGTTCAGTTTAATAAAGTGTTGATAAATTGTAAAATTACATACAGCAAACAGTGTGCCTGTGCTTGTATGCCACCTGGCAGCGGACTGAACATTGTGATTTGGTGTCGTTTGTGGTAAGGTGTGCACACACCGGTTACACAAAAGGGAAGGAGAGAAAAAAAAAGTATAACATAAATAACCATTCGCAAAGGAACCTCCGCCAGCATACAAAGGCCCGGGACGGGATGGGACGGGGGTGTATGCCAACGCAGCACACAAGAATGGTATGTAATTGGCAACCGTGTCAACCGTGTGCGTGTGTGTGTGTGAATGTGCGCCCGGTGACATAAAATGCCAACGCTCGCCACACGCTCGCTCACTCGTTCGCTCGTTGGCGTTATGATGGTCAACATCATCATCATCACCATCATCACCATCGAGGCGAACGAATCGAGCGTTATGATAGTTTGAGCGACACGGACAGCGGACATGACGACTATGGGGGAGGGTGGTTTGCTCAGACGCGATGCCCAAAGGCAGCGATTGAATCCAAAATGAACCCGACACGGAGGGCACCAGATTTGCACCTGATCATAGGCCAGCGGGATGAAAGCGCTTGAGCGAGGGAAGTTGGAGTGGACACCAAGAGCGGGAAGGGTGGCTTTTGGCATTGACTTACGCGTGTGTGTTGTCTTTGAATGGTGACGGCGGGAGGGTCCATTTATGGGCGTAAAAGACCGACCCCGAAGCGTTACTTATAGGAGACGGAGCAGCAAGACGGTTGGGTTGTATGTTTTTGCACGATTTTTTTATCAACGTGGTTGTGTTTGTTTTTTTTGTTTCACTCCTCTCAATATACATGTCTCCTTCCTTAAAGCAGCGGTCTTTCAATTCACGTTAATGTCTCTAATGCTCTCAAAGGCTGTTATTTCTTTCCATTCAAAAGATGGATGCTGCTTTTGCATCAAGTAAATGGACTCCGATACTAAATGAACTTGTAATGTGCTTCCCACACCAAGCAGGGTACACCACGGAGTTATCGTCCATTCCCCTTCTATCTCTATCATACCCTCCTGGGAGCAATAATCGCTAATGGTTAAGCGGTACGTAGCGTTAAGGGTTTTGTAGCTCTCGCGCCAGGCGAAAGTCACTCTGCCACTCAATATCGATAATTACCGAACCAGATAAACCGTTTGGTTCGAGGAAAATGAAACGAGATCAGCCAACTGAATGGTAGGAGCTGGGTGTGAAAGCATAATCTGTTAATCGGGTCCAGTGGGAATTGCAAGATGAGATGAAGTCTCAGCCTTATGCAACGGTGGAGTCGACGGATTTCGGTGGGAAAATGTTCCAATTTTCCAAATACCACTTCATCGTGAGATATTGATAACAATGCTGATGTGATAAGCTGCAGTTTTTTGGAAATTTCATGGGCTTATTCTGTTGTAACTGCGACTCAATTTCTATTGAACAGATGAACTCACCATTACAAATGAACCTCGATCTCGAAATCTCTCGATTGCAAGAACAAATTGCACATGATAATCAAAGAAAATATTTAAATAGTGTTAAATGCAACTTTTTAAAACATTTGACATTCAAATAAGTACAGTATGTCATTCTAAAACTAAACATCTAAAATTAATCAATCGGTGAAAAATCAGAATTCACGATTGAACATAAAATATCATTTTTGGATTCATCCTGTTTCCGAACCCTTTCTGGTTATCTCATCTGGAAAACCACTACATGGACGATACATCCTTACAGTCCACTACCATCCAGTTGCGCCCAATGCCCCTTTCATACACTTCAATCCAAGCAAATGCGATCCGCATTTCAGCTCTAATTAAACGTCTCCGGTGAAGAAATATGGCAACCACACGCGAAGGAATGGAAACAGCCATCCGTCCGTCCATCTCACAGTCAACAGTCTCACCTGTTTGCCAATCGGTTGAATTAATCTTTCGCTCCCGCTAACTCACCCGCCGACCGCACTAAGTCAATAATAAAATATGAAAATGTACCACACGTCTCACCATCAAAGGAGGAGATGACCGAGCGACGGTTACGCGCGAGACTAGATAGATTTCAACCCTCTGAAAACCATCACATTCTGTCACCGGTTTGCAATGCAGCGCGAAAATGCAACCGGTGCACACACATACACACGCACATTGCACCCAACTTGGCTTCTAATCCACCGACTATAAATATAAATTAATTGCCAGCCGGCTGCGCGGGGTTTTCGGGGCGGATGGTGGCGGAGCTGCCCATTAAAATGAATCGTGCGGCGCTATGCGAACCTGCCTGTGCAAAACCCCCATGATCCCCGCGCGAGATAAATCTCGGGACGGACATAAAAACGACCCAGGGATCGGCAGCGGCCAGATCGGGCAACCGTTTAGGAATCTGATTAAGTGCAGCCAGTCAAATAAAATACGTGGCAAAAGTTATGATTTCCTGCCGGTTGCGGATGTGGGACGGCAGCAGCATGTGTCTGTGTGAGTGTTTTATTTCTGCTGTGTTGCTGCCAGCTGGTTGCGGCAATTGATTTTTGATCCTAGCTCGAGTACCTCGCAAATGTCAAACACGATTTGTTGAGTAATAGATAATGGCGGTAGAGGCATTGCTTGGTAATGTCAATTTTATTGCAATCAGTTGCAGTGACGAGAAGAAAGTTAAGGACATTGAGAATTAGTGAGGAACTAGTATCTGACTTTATGTTAAAACAGATTTAAGCCACCAATTGGCTAAATTATCATCTAACAATACGACAAAATTGATTCATAATAAAAGATATAAATGGCAAAGCATTTGCAGGAACATTTACATTAAAATCCCGTTCTATTCTACTTGATGATGGTCCGTCTCGATATTGCAGTTGTCAAAACGAACTGCCTAATAACTGTTCTTAAATGGAGACCTGAGTTCAATTCTAAATGGGGAACATTCACTTGACAGCTCTCCTCTACATGCTAAAATATTGTATGGATATTGCTTAAAAAAATATTTATTTACAGACGACAGAATCATCTGTTGCCTGCATAGATAGAGCTGCCTGCTTAAATTCTTCCTCTTCTCACATCATTGGCTATACAGCATATTTGACCTACTGGAAATGTAAATCCTCTCATAAACTCATCCACAGCAAAAGGATGTTCTGACGATGAGAAAACGGAACTGATCAACTCAATTCTCCAATCTCAGTGTCATCAGAGCTCCTCAATCCAAAAGAGTGTGGGTGATAAATGGTGGACACGGGCGAGAACTTCTCAAAACCATCCCCAACCAGCAACGGATACCAGGATACGCCACAACAACTGCAACAACAAACTCCCTAAATTACCAATCCTCAAACCCACCTTGGGAAGCTTGTTCGACAGCAGCAGCTCGGAGAGCAGCACAGCGTAAGGTGATAACTAGGCGAAAAACGTGCACGAGAAAGTCCGTGGGCCCTCGATCACCAACAACCCCGGACGAAGGCGCGAGGCGCAAGGGACAACGGCAGTCGACTGCTGTAATAACAGCGCTGGTGGCGCTGGCTCGCTGGTGGAAAGATATATTTTTGAAATATAAACAAAACACCATGAAACGTGTAATTATGATCTCAACAGTCAGGCACCCAATATTAATAACGATAATGGAGGGTTTTGTGCGTTCGTTCGTTCGTTCGTTCCTGCCTTGTTGCTTGTTCGCTTCGATCCGTTCCCTGGGTTTTGTTCATTCCTCTCGATCTTTCTGTCTCTCCTTCTCCTCTTGCTGTACCTCACACAAGGTATCGAAGGTCTTCAAGGCTGCTTTCAAGCTGCTCCCTCGTTTGCAGGATCGTTTCAGGAAAAAAAACAACATGGATCGTTCACTTGGGAGAGAAGCTCAACGACAGCAAGGGGGTAGAGAAGTAAAAAAAAGCCCCAAAACACAACCAAATCGATCGTGCCCACCGTTGCTTTCCACGTCGCTGCTTGGGTTTGGGTTGTTCAAAAAGTGCCCATAGGTACGAGCCACTTCAGTACGACTCTCGGGTCTTTCGGGCGTTCCGTTTGGGTGGCTTTCTGCCACAGCGCCTTAAATCATAACAAATTGATGAACCGCAGCACAGTGCACAGTGAAACCATGCATCCCCGCTTCCGTTACAGATTCTAAATCGACAACAAAATTTCGACACAACTCCAAAAACGGACTCCACATTGCATCCTTTTTTTTTTGGTGTGCTCTCTTCATTCCACTATCTTGCGGTTACGATGCTCCGGGGTCTACTCCGGTCCAAAACTTACGCTCCACCTAAACCGTACGGCCGCGAGCTTAACATGCCAATTTGGTGGTGCTAATAAGATGGAATGAGATTGTGCCAATAAATTTTGTTTGCTCTGCTCATATGGAGCCACACCACTTTAAGGGGTTTGGGGTGCATCATTTTGGGTATCTTTTTGCGTTTTTTTTTTTTTTTGGTTTTGGTGGTAGAAGGTAAAATGGTAAAACAATATAAGGCATTGTTTAATTTGCTGTCTACAAGGTGGCATTTAAATACGATCGATCGGAGCTCCGATCAAACTTCACGCCGAGGACAACTCAATCAGTGCCGCGACTCAAGCTCGTTTAGAAACTGGTTGAAGTTGTTGAGGAGCTTTTTCGGTGACGGTTCTGGTATTGTTTTCAGGTTACGATCGTGATATGCGTACGTTAAGAGCTTATTAGTGCATTGATTCTGAAACAGCGTTTTTCCAAAACAATAGCAATGGGGTGATGAACTCGAGCATGATACGATCGCGACAGCAAAGCGATGAATGTAAGTATACTTTCTCACGGGAAATTGGAGTGGCTCGGTCCAAAACGGCGAGTTGCGGCGAGTTATACCTTGGCTTGATTTTACTTGGGAAGTGCCTAGGAAATTAAGATAAATATTGGAGTTTTGATTTATACTGTTGATTTAGAATTTAATTTTGAATCCTCAGGATAATTTAGAAGGAACTTCCGGAACTGCTCTTACAATTATTACATATGCTGGACAAAACATCCGCGGGGTTTTCAAACTTATGGGGCCCCTGGCAGCCGCCCAGTAAGTCTTCCATTAATACCGTCATTGTCAACCCGTTTGACAGCAAGAAAGCCTCGTGGAAATCTCAAATCATATCATAGTTTTGTTGCTCACTAGCACATTTTCGGTAGGAACTGGAAATTACCAAAACATGCCTTTGACTTTCGAAAAGGTGTTTGCAAACTATTCTAGAAGGCGTTGAAAGACCGTTCTAAAGCCTCACAAAGATGTCTCAGAACAATCAATGGGAAAGCATTTCAGAGAACTCGGCAATGTTTTTATTCTCTTCTCTAAGGTTACATGTTTACACCGCCACATAACTGACGCATGTGGTTCACCCGATATCCCGATCGTGTTCCGTCCGGTTCGTGTGTATGTGCGCAAGAAAAGAGAGGAAACGCCACCGGGCGCTCGCTTGTTCCGACACTTCCCGAAACAAGGGGCCCAGCGCCTCACAACAATGTAACCGTATCATTTGACGCCTCACCTCGTAGGAAGGGTAGAATGGAGCAGCAGCAGCAGCAGCAGCAGTATAAAAGGGCTACAATTATCGCATACTTACGCATCGGGGCCCTCCGCGTGACCTCGGCACACCGGCAAAACGCCTGCACAGCCCTAATGAGTAGCTCACACACAGACAGACATACAGACAGCCACAGACGGGCCTCACACACTGTACGCTCGAAGCAAGTTTGCAAAGCGCTGTGTGCAAATATGCGTGTACCACAAACCAGCCAAAACTACACAGCCGTGACACTAGAATGTAGAGAACATGCACAAATCGAAGCAACAAAAACAGACACATGTGAATGTGTGTGCACGTCATACACAAAAAAACACACACACATACACAAAACATGCCCCCAATCATGCCGGGTGTGGTCGGGGGTTTTGTGTCGTTGCGTTTTTTGTTTGTGCTCGGGAAAAAGGAAGCTAATATGAAAAATGATATGCTTATTATTGGGACACGTTTGCCGCCGGTCGCCGCCGTTTTATAGTTTGGCGATGCGAAAAAGGGGAGAAAAGGATGATGCTCGGCTGGCCAGGCGGTTGTTTTTTTTTTTTTGGCAGCGGCACACTCTTTTCTCTATGCTGCTCACAAGCTTCGATGCTGGGTTGTGTGTGCTGCTCCTCCGGATGGCGCGTTGTGTGCGTGTTTTACCTTTTTTTTTCGCTCGAACGTTTGAGACTGGTTCAATGCATTGTCTTTTCGCCGACCTGCCCGACCTGCAGTTCTGAAATAAAGCATTGAAAAACTCATACACATACGCACAGAGATACTCAAACATAGAAAACCGACCAGCTCCAAAGCCGCAGCAATAGTTGTCAATCTACCGGGGTTCAAGACATCGGTTGTCCTTTAGATGTCTCCCGGCATTGAATCAAACCTACCCTCCTTCCCTCTTCATGGAAAAATCCCCCACGTCATACGGCCCTATGTGCTCAGAAGGCTTTTCTTCCCATCTGTGGTGAACAACTTTACATCACAATCAGGAGCAGCAACAACAAGAGGAGTAAAAAACAACACACCAACGCTAGTGTGTGCAAAATCTGCATCCCCGGCATTCGCCTGCACACAGGAGCAGGTGAAGCCGCCGGGATCCGGGGGCCTCGAATTTTCGTTCGCCTTTACCTTACCGATATCCTGGCGCTCTTTTAATACCAGCTCGTTTGTGTGTCTGTGTGTGTGTGTGTTCTTTTTACTCAATTCAAACCGCAAGAAGGTGGAAAGGACGCAGGACGTAGGTTGTGCTGTGCGTCTTTATTTTACCGATTTCCCGCCTGACAGCTGCTTAATTTTTATGCCGTTTGTCAGCGGCGGTCTGCCGGCGGGGGCACTCGAACCGGTACACCAACACGTTGAACAAAAACAAAAAGAAAAAACAGCCCACAATTCCGCATGTAGGAGTAACGTTTCGTGGCCCCCGAGGTCCCGGTAACTTTATATATTTGTATATTGTTCATTTTTATGCTCTAATAGCACCATCAGCACGAGTTGATGGGTACGAGGTTCATAAAGTAGTACGCCTGTAAGTGTACGTCGAAAGGCAATGTTGCGGTCCGGGGGGTACCGAAAAACCAAACCTCATCCAGCGGAGAGACGAGACGGATACTTCCGGAAGTATCCAACCAGCAAAGCGACTTCATTTGCGTACCGATGCGTACGCTGTGCCGTGTTGGGCAGCTGGCGGCTCCTTATACGCAGGCAAGTCTAAGCTTCCGCATTTGTCGTAACACGCAATCGCTTCAACTAATGTGTGCGATTCAATAGGGAAATGCTTAGCATATGGTGTAGGTGTGGAACTTCTTGACATTTTAGATGAAGTTTGAAGCTGGAACAAATTCTAATGAAAAGGGAACATGTAAATAGATGCAATAGTTGTTAAATATGGATACAAAGCCAAACATTCATTAGCTGATCAAGAGATATTATTAATATTTATGTAACTCATTGATTTTGATCAAGTGTTTCTTGTTATTCTTTGCTATTTAAGCAAAGAGTTGATTTACTAGTCAGAAGTTAAGGATTTCAGAGTTTCGCGTGAAAGATTTATAAAGATTTCTAGTTAGTTGTCATTGTAAAAGCAACTCGAATGATACGAAATCAGAATGTTTGAATTATGTTAGGTAACTCTTCCCAGTGAATGAGTTGAATTAAATCATGAGTTAACTAACTATCCACTATGGCTAGAAACTCTCTCACAATGAATTATAATAATCGTGAGGTAAATAAATCGTTGGAACGTTAAGTGGCAATGAGCGATTGAACACTCTGGGAATTCACTCACGTAGAATTGAATCATTCATGAGTTCAAGAACTCTTGGACGAGCGATTGAACTCCGTGAACATCGATTTTTAACTCACTCAATCTGAGTTCAGTTATTCCTAAGCTGAAGAACTCTTTCAAGAGTTGAGTTTCGCTGAGTGATTCAATGCTCCCCGCTGACTATGGTTTTTCTAGACTCCTAGAGAATGAGTTAAAGATTTAACTCACCATTCTAGCTCTTGTAATCTGAACTGATTCGCATGGGTGATTTTTTCCATCCCTAGATCTTATTCCAATACACAATTGACAACGATTTAACATTATTTTGATGAGTGCCTGGAGATGAGGCTAATTAGGTTCAGAGGCCACATCACTCTATCTATTTTAGAGATATGCTTGGTGTAATGTCCTAGCAACACTAAGCAATTCTTCTCTACACACACAAACTTACAGAATGCCTTAACAAAACAACCACAACATCAGCAGCATGCTGACCAGTGCTTAGAATTATCTGAACATTAATCAAATTACGCTGCTCCGTCTGCGTCCGAGTGGCCATTCATTATCGGTCGTGAATCTTGCTGTCTGTCACACACATAACCACCGTGGCACGATATTGGAATTGCAAATTTGCAGCCCAGGTTGCACCCCCTCCCCCGGGATGACAACTAGCCGGGGACCATGGACATGTAGTTCATAGCCAGTGTTGCCAGCCATGAGCAACTTGTGCTGCGTGACTACGAGATCTAATTGCTCGGTCGCAAACACATCTCACACGCGTCCGTTTTTTAAATGTTTGCTTCCTATAACTTTTGTTTTTGTTAACAGTAACAAAAGCATCCCTTTCTTTGCAAAACCTTTGCATGAAACATCCCAAGCCAATGTGTTTTTGTTTTTGGTTTGTTGTTGGTTGGTAGGAAAAAACACATTTCTTTTAAATAGCGCACACTCACACACACATGGGGACAAATTTTTCTTACAGGTTCCTACGGAGGAAGGGAGCCCAAACGGTGGGTGACATACGATACGCAAATGCTGGTGCCGACTTACGATGCAGCCGCCGCTGCCGTCTCGCTCGGTTTCGCTGCTTTTGTGGTACCCATCCATCCCCAGGGAAGGGTGTGAGATGTGTTAACCGCACATGCTGCACTCACTATGTTTTCTATTCATCGGAGTTCAGTCCTACCAACCCATTCCCCCATTTCCCCTTGATTTGCCACTTCACCCGACATGCAACAAGGCGCGTCATGAGTGTGTCACGTCACCGTTTGCATGCACTTTGCAATTAACGCCCGAAAATCCTCGCTGCCCTGTGTCTAAGCATTGACTGAGCGGAGCTGCGGGGCATGTTTCTTCTCGCACCCCCCCTCCCCCCCCCCTCCCCAGGTTGGCATGCCAATTGGAAAAGTACAACGAGCGGTAATCATGTTTGACACATTGCTCCAGCTGGATATTGCTGGAAATTGGTCGGTAAGGTGTCAAGTCAAAACCATTGCGATATATTCGGGGGTTTTTTCTGTGGTTATATGTATGACAACAACTTCCTTCAGAAAACTCTTCACTTGTCCACTAATCGAACCTTTTCTAATTAGAACTCTTTAAGGGCTCGAATCAGTTCCTTCTTCCGTTCCTCACCATACGTTGCACATTGCGTGCAGCTTGTCGTGACACTTTGCAGTAAGCGTGGATGCATTTTCCCGTCAAGCTGCAAACCGTGCCGGGTGCGGTGCACTCATATGTTCATATCTCGCGATGCATTGAAACCCCCCTCCCATCTTCTTCCCATCGAGAGCACCGTGACTGAACATTAGAATTTGAGGCAGAAACAAAACAAAAAAGTTGGAAAAATCCCCAAACGACGACCGGCAGCAAACCACGGCACATCACGTGCAGAGCGCGTCGTGCTTGAATCAGCAGAAAACATCGACGACTCACTCGCGGGGGAAGTTAGGTGGAGGCGTTGCACTTAAGGCCCCATTCTCCCCCCTGTTCCTCTTTTGTTACACTCAATGGGTGGCCAGTGACAGCGCCAGTGTAGTGCACATTTCTTTCAAGGCAATGCATAAAATCGCGCCGCAGATCCGAAGCCCAAACGCATCGGAGCGCGCGGAAACGGGGGCGGAAGCAGAAGGGTTGGGAATTGAAGGGGCAGCGAAGAGCAAAAAACAAGCAAAAAAAAAGTTTTGCCAGCCCCAAGCAACTGTGTGAGAGTGCTAATCATTATTCGAGGGTGTTAAAAACTGTTTTATGGACAAGAAATTTTAACACCTACTGCGCCCATGCGCTTGCACTTTCTGCGCTTTCCGAGTGTATGTGTGTGTATGAAATGCAGTCGAGGGGGTAGTTGTTGTGGGAGTAAAAGGGCGAAAATGAGAAATGATAAAAAGAGTAGAAAAGAGAGAGAGAGAGATAAAGAGAGAGAGAGAGAGAGAGAGAGAGAGAGAGAAGAAAATGCACAATATACCAAAGAGCGGAAACAGTAGGAGAGGGCTCCACCGGCACTTCACCGGCTCATTACTCGTTTGTTAGCGCAGTGCTGGTGGTATTGGTGTTGAGACAACTTTGAAAAAAAGACACGCTAGAAGACTTACATTTGCTGCTATTGTATGAGTGTCAGTTTGTGTGCACTGACGGAATGAATGAATTTTTACTCCGTGTTGTTTACTTTTTTTCTTTTTTTTTAGGCCTTGCGCCCCGATGTTAACTCTTTCTGCATTCTGTATTGCTAGAAAAAAATACTGTTTTCTATGTAACATAGTCATTCGACAACATAATGTACACATGTTTTGCAAAAGCCTAAACAAAAAAAAATACAAATTGATGACAAAAAACGCCACCGATAACAAAACTAACATTTAAAAATGAAAGAAAAAACTTATTAAACAATAATCAGTCTTTTTCCAATAGGAGCGAACATAAAAAATCGTAATCAAAATCATCTCATGCTTGCTAAAGCAATCAAATTGAGTGTTCTTTTTCAATAGATCAACACCTGCCGCACAAAAAGGAAAAGCCTTGCGGCCGTTCTCTCTCTCTCTCTCTCTCTCTCTCTCTGTGTAAATGCTCAGGCAAAGCAATTGCAGAACGTGCAGGGAAACATCATGTATCAGCTGGACGGGCTTTAACAGAAAAAAAATCAGAAACAAAACCAGCTCACAAGGGTACCCCGAGCATCGTCAGCTTCGGCGGAGGAACGTGATTCCGCAAGGATTTTCTTCGCAAGCCGCACACTAACACACACACACACAACAACTGTCATCTCTCCACGGATGTGGCACACAACACAACACCACAGAGTGCCCATGAGGAGCATGTGTGAAAAATTGCACGTAAAACGGGTTTTCCTGTAATACCCCACATCTCACGAGAAGTTAGGCTTTTATACCGAATTCCGACTTCCAAATCCCCCCTCCTGTCATCCCGTCTTCTGTTTGGCTTTCAGGAGGGGAAAGAACGGAGGGTGGTAGATGGAAAATCCATTCGAAAAGAGAGAAAAAGATAGAGAGTGAGAAAGAGAGAGAGAAACGCGACAAATTGAACGATTCTGGCCTGCAGGCGGGAAAATTCAAAACTGAACATTCCCCTTCCCCAGAACCCACTTACTCTCTCCCCCAGTCTGTAGAAGGGTTGAAAGAGTGCCATTGAAGCAGAATAGCGAGTGAATGGGTGTGTATGTTTGTCGCCGTTGGTATGGTTTGTAACCTTGCCGCACTAACTCGCCTGGGAGAAAGCATCCGGAAGCATGTAAGAACAAAAGTCCAACGTTTTCCGTGCTTCATGGTGGTGGTGGTGGTGCATCTCGCTAATCCATGCATGTGGGAGAGCATGCATTTTCCACGAAAGGCCACCACCACACATTCGAAGGCCACCACAGCTCGCACACACATACACACATACACACACACACGGGCGGCTAAAAACGCGCGCACATTTCACAATGCGAGCCTAAATCAATAACACTTTCGCTCTGGGGGTTCGCACTTTTGCTCCATTAGCCGACCTCAAGCACCGAGTGGCTTTGGCTTTGCACCAGGCTCTACTGGGTGTTTGTGCGTGTGTGTGTGTGTGTGTGTGTGTGTGTGTGTGTGGAAATTAGAGCAAGCAGAGGGGTTTTGGGGTGTGGAAAGGAATGCAACCTCAAAGCCTAACTGGAGCTGGGCCGCTCGGGCGCGCTCTCTCATTCTCTTCCCCGTGTGTGTGTGTGTTCTATGATCGATAGGATCAACAAATTATTTTATGAATTTATAATCAATTTTCAAGACTCGACTGCTGTTTGCCAACTGGCTGCCAACACACAAAGACACACACACGGAAGAGGTGTGCGTGAGTTAAAACCACAGGCATGCAGCTGGAGGGCAAGAGTCTCTTTCCCTCCCGGCTAGC
Organism: Anopheles bwambae; assembly: GCA_007018985.1. NCBI lineage: Eukaryota > Metazoa > Arthropoda > Insecta > Diptera > Culicidae > Anopheles > Anopheles bwambae. The sequence goes on along the minus strand of SIXB01000214.1, from coordinate 22,458 downwards.
GGATACGGCAATCCAGGATATTAGAGCAAATGAGGCACGCTGAAGCTGATTTTGCCGCCCGATTAGCCGCACATACAACCGCGAATGTTGAGCTAGGCCTGGGCAGGAATGGGATCAGAGAGGGAGGGGCTGGAAAACTTAAACCACACGATTTTCCTACTCCCTCACATGAACTCCCTCTCTTTCGGCACAAGTATCAGGACACTACAGAACGCTGCACTGGAACTTTTCCGCCGCACGCCACCGCCTCCAATCCAAACATCCACTCCCCCTCACCTCTGCAAAAACCGGCGAGGGTAGAGAAAAAAGATGAAAGATGAAATGAGTGGAAAATTGAAAGTAAGCGTTAATCTGTTCTTTTTTTTGCTTTTAAACTCAGGAGTAAATACTTAAGCGCATCAGGACGCTTGGCACCTTTTCGCTTTATGCTCCTATTGCTTGCTTTGTGCTGAATTTGCGTCTCGTCTCGCTGTAAACGCGCTTTGCAGTCCGAAAACTAGCTTGCTTGCTGGCTGTGAGTATAAGAAGGCGAATTAAGGAAGGAGCAGCTACCACATGGATGAAATTGTGTCAGCAAATGGCTTTACGAGCAAATGATTTTAAGTGGATAGGGGTGTTTGATCTCTTTTTTTGTCATTTTGCTCATCTGATAATTAAGTAATGCTTGATTAGTTTGAGCCTGCTTGCAGCACCGTACATGAAGCCATTTAATTAAGTTAAACCTGATAAGGTTTTCGATGAATTCTTTCAGCTTTCTACAAAAAACTTTTGAAGAATTTGAGTTCGGGTTAAGCGGAGAGTATCCCTCTACAGTCTTTAGAGGATAGACATTAGTTAACAATCATCAGGTGATAAACATACGAAGAAACGCACTAGAAACGCATTTCAATGTGGTTTGTTGGAGTAAAAGAGCGGTTAGTTCTTATGAACTGATTAGGAATAATGGAAGAATTGATTGCAATATGGTGTAAAAATCAACTCGACTCGATTATAAAATGCAATATTCGTTCAATAGTCATCTAGAATGTTTTCAGGAGTGATAAGGATGGAAATGTATTTGCAATCAATTTGCTATCCCAATTAAGCACAACATTCGTGTTGTTATACGAGACCATTCGATCAAAAAATTAATGTTGATTAAGTCTGCTTTATTTTCCATTACCCTTATATTTTATCAATGTATTAAAATTGTGCCTTTTTCTACTATTTGTATTTCCACCAGATTATTTCCACTATTTCATCCTTTAGTGAAAGGTTTTTGTGAAAGCCTCGCGCTTAACATTCTTGCCAAGACAGCCATCTATAGCTGCGGCAAAACTCCGTTTTAGCACATCACTTGTCAGGCACAAGCAACAAAACATCTCAAAATCACACGACAGCCACACGCCAACCACAATTAAGCCCACCGAAGCAACCCTTTGCCGATGCTCGTCTAATTAGCTACACACTCACTGTACGTGTATGGGCGCGCATCATGTTCGCTTGTTGCACATATCTACGTCAATTTTTGTTCAACGTTGAGTAGAAGTGTTGGGCGGGTATACAGAATGGACCAACAAAAAAATAAACACCAACAGAGACCCCAAATGCCACCATCCACCGAGGAAGGTGCCAAAATAAGGAGGCTCTACGAAAATAGGCACAGTGAGCGAGAGAGATCCTTTTGCGGCCCACCAAAGCACCTTGGGAAATTGCGGCTCGGGAGAGAGAAAAAATAACAACAAAACATTGAATGATGCAGGTGAATTATTTCCCAACAGCACGCCACGCCGCCACCCGACGTCACACCCAAATTCGGGCAGAGGGCCACGCCACGCCGCCGCTACATAAATTGGTTGTAATTAGGTTTTGGATGGTTGTTTGGTCGTACTAGTTGTTCGGCTGTCGGCTGTTGCTAATTGGTAGACCCTCTGGTAGCCGCCACATTGCCCGGGTGTTTTGATGGCAGAAACAGAAACGGAACATAAAAGCGCCAGCAAGTGGTGTGCAAGTGGTGAGCCTCTAAACGGTTTTTTTTCGTGGAGGTTCCAATTTTTTGAAGCTTTTCACTAGCGAGCATTAACTTTCGCAATACATTACCTTCAATTAGAATGTGTTTGAGTCAACACAAAACAGAGGCCGAGAGAGAGAGAGAGAGCGAGGTGCAAAGACACAAAACAAATAAACATATCTTCAGGCAATAAAACATAATCCAAATTAGCTTCCTGTATTTGAGGGAGCGCTTCAAGAAAGAGGCAAAGCTCGATGTCTCGAAACCGTGGAAAAGCGGCACTGATTCCATGACTGTTTACGAGCCACTTTCTAATGAGCTTCGAATTGCTTTCATTGCCGTGAGGTTTTTTGTAGGTTCCCTCTTCTTTTCCTACCCAGTGTTAGATGATGGGTTGCTGTTTTAGTTTTATTTTGTGGCCATAATCTGTCATCGAGATTACGTCGAGATTGTACTTTTTTTTTTTGGAATGCTCCTTCCATTCGTTTCGTTCCATTGTGAAGACAAAACCAACCTTGCAGATGATCTTGCACTGCTGGCGAATTAGCGCATTAGAAATGGTGAGAGATAAAATTATCATTCAAACACCTGCCCTGGGGGCTTGAGAGTTTAGCAATATTGCGATAATTGTACGTTGCTGCAAAGATGGGTTTTTTTTTGGGACATTTTGATTGTTAATTTCATTCTCATGCCCAATTCATTGTACGGTGTTGGATCTCAGAAAAGGAATAAAGCACTTTTTGCGTTATTTTTGCTCCATTTTCTTTGCTCGTACAAAATGGGATTATATTAAGCTCTGCTTATCACCCCTACAGGGCTGCGAGTTAATAATATACAAACACAGAAGCAGCAACCAGCCACCAAGGGCCAGGGTATCAATAACACGTTTTTTCTCACTCGTCGCAAAGTCGATAGTATAAGGATGGCTCAAAGATAATCCATACTATCATCAACACCCGCCAGTATCGAAACGAGTGGAGGGAAGCATCCAACTTTTAAAAAAGATCAATATTAAAACGTTCCACACACACACACACACTTCGTTTTTTAATGGCTGTGAGAGTAAAAACAAAAAGGAAACTCACATAAATACATACACCCTCTGCCAGCGTTAAATGAAATTAATAACGAAAAATACCCAACACCTCCATCAGGCGGCTTTCGGACGATTCATTTGGCGAATTGTGGGGTATCAAACGCGCGCAAAGCAAAAGTGTTTGAAAAGCTCGCTTTTATTTATCGCTTTCGATCGTATTTTCCACGCTTTACCACGGTGTACAAAGTTGTTTTTCCTTTTTTCCGCCTGTTGTGTGCGGGAAAAATCAATGTCTTTTTTTTTTTGGTAGTGATGCAAGCAATTTGTGCAAGCAAATATAAATGGATAATATATTTTGAGCAAAATGTGAAAAAGCTCACATACACCTATACGCAACCCATTAGTGTCAAATGCACACGCACACACACATACACACACACATATGCTGTTTTTTCTTCTGTTTTGCTTTGTAGCTGTGAATTCGGTATATAAAGTGCCGCCATTTCTCGTTGATAACAACACTCTCGGTGTTGATTCATCGAAATGCATTTTTGCTCTTGTTTTTTTTTTGTTCAAAGATAAAACAGCAATAAGTGTGTGTGTGGGTTCAAAATCATTTAATTCATCGGTGAAAGGGTGTTGAAAAATATGAAAAATTCACCAACACATTTCACTTCGCAATGTGTTGCAATCAGTGTTTTTTATGGTACGTGAGTACACTAAAAGCATCTGCAACCATAAAAAAAACTCCAAATAGAGGAATAAAATATTAAAACATAGAAAAATCACCAGAAGTCGTGTGCAAACAAGGTACAATAAAAGTTTTATGCGAAAAAAAGGAAACGCACACAAAACGAACAAAATGTGGCAAAATTGGAAATTTAACACGAACCAAATCGAGCAAAAAACAACAAAAAAACATGCACACATACACACACCAATCACCATCGGCATATCATAGTGTTTTGGATGGGATTGTGAAACGGGTGTGAGGTGATGAAGTGGAGCGAAGAGGATCACTTCTCCGCTCAGTGCACTAGGTTGCACAATAATTGCACAATCGCTTGCACCTGGTCCAGAACGTTTGGGTTTTGGTGGTTGATAAAATATAAAAAAAAAATAAAATAAATCAACATCATTCACTCATTCACTGCAACTGAACGGCTAACAAACGGTGATACAACGTAAGTTAAAATGGTGAAATGGTTTATTGTGCATCAATTAAAAGGTAAAAAGTTTAAATTCATTTTTACTCTATTTAATTTGGTTTACCGGCTTTTTTGTGGAATTGTTTCTAATAAACTTTCTAATAGAAAATTCGATAATTTTAGCTCCCCATCTTCTGCTATAAAAAAAAACAGAAAACGCAAAACACGCAAACCTTCTCAACAGTTTAACGATATTTGGCAGTACCAAACTCACGGCGGGCGATTGTTGACCAATCATCAATAAAAAAAAACAATCACCAAAGCTATACACAAAGGTTGAAGGTTAAGGCTTAAACAAGTTTTAAAACGAAACACGCACAACTTTATTTGCCATTGATTCGTTGGAAACAATTGAAACCGTTTTGTGTGGATACAATTCAAACAGAGATATTAAAAACACTTTTTTGCTCCTATTGCCTACAGGGAACACCATTCCATCTTCTTCGAAAGCGGAAACGAATAGAATAAAAAGCAATGCAAATAAAACTTTGCACCACCGATAAAGGTGCAAATAATGCTCCAATTCAGGTCGAGTGATTCAAACAGCAAGCAACAATAAGCACCACTTGTTGTTGTTTCTGTCCGGCAGTGGCAGTACGTTAATCGTAAGGATGTCATAATTTGCAACCTTTGCAAAACAGAGAAAAGCAACATTGACATCCTGTGCCCGCTGTTTGCATCGCATCGATCGCCACCTATCAAAGCAACCGGGCGCGATTCACATCATCAAAAACACCTCAAACACACCAGCAAACCAGTAACGATAAGACCCTGGCCGCAGAAGCAATAGATCGCCCTCCGGCCCCCTGTGCCCTATTTGCTTTCGCGTGGTACCTGCGTGCGTTCCTTCCTGGCTGTGCCCCGGTGCGCCTCTCTTTAACCTTTCACCAAATCCCCATCCGAGATTGTGCCGGCGATGAGCAACTGCAACTGCTACACACTCTGCTGCCCCATCAGCATATGAAGTGCTGATTTTATTTTCAATTTCATTACACTTGCAGTTGGTTGGGGCGGTTTGGGCTTTGTGGTGGGTTGATTTTGTTTTTGTTTTTTTTTTGCGCCAGTAAGTTACGCGATGGGCCGCGTGCGAACATCAATGATTACCTGGTGCAAACAATCAACAAACTTGACTTGCACTTGAATTTTGCGTTTCTAGGGTGGAAGTACCTGGTAGGTGTTAGATTGGTGCAGGAGATATAAAGTGAAGAAAAACTCGTCCCTAGCAAACGTAACGTAGGCAAGACAAAACGTCCCGAAACTGTAGACGATGTACCGCGATGCTTCAGCGATCATTACAGCCGTCGAAAAGCCATTTAAATTAACGCTAAAGTGTGGTGGTGGTTACCACGAAAAAACCAAAAGCATCGGGCGTAACACAAGGTGGTGTACTGAGCCAAAATTGTACAATTTACGCTGGTGTGGTGAGAAAATTGCACCTCCGCGAAGAGCTACGCGAGGAAGACACAGAAAGAACGCTTTTTACGATAGAACGTGCCAACTGTCAGACAACTGGCGTTCGGAGTACTGTAATTATGGAAGGTGCAAGGATCTCCAAAGTGTATGGCGCCGTTTGTGATGGCAACTGTGAAGGAGTTGATCACAAACAGTGAAATGATTTTTTTGTCTGCTTTCCGTTCTTCTTTTGTGACTTTTCATAAAGGCTTATTACATCAAGGAGATTGTTACGATTTAGATACGATTTAGCAGATTTCATTTAACAAGCTTAAACCTTTTTTTAAATCATTCATGCTCTTAATTTTGTATGACAACAATTTAAGAACAAATGTTTTGTTATCTAGAGTTTGATAGTTGCAGTTGAGTGTCGAAGAAAGAACAAAAATCTTTGACATTATATAATGTAGAAATACAATTTTGAGCATATTTTATTGCATAAACTTTTATAGCACCATTTTACGCGATCGCTATTGTTTTACTGAGAATTTCACGTAAATTTTTTTTCACAAAATTGTTTGTAATCGTTTCGATTTATGCAATTTTCTTGTAGACATCCTTTTTTAAAAAATGAAACCCAAGGTTCAGTGGTTATCCAAGGCATTATTTTTCATTTTGTTAACCACGATAATACAGTGAAAAACAAATAATTACCAACATATATTTTCGAGTTATGCCATATAGGTAAATAAGAATAAATGAATGCTCTTCATTTAATTTGATCATAATTTAAATGACATTCTTAAGCAATACTTGAAGAATAACATATTGAAAAGAAATAATATTTTCATCATTTCTTTATCATCACATAAAAAACTGAATGTTTCAAGTCTGAATATTAATTGTTTTCTTTTTCGCATATTTTATATGTAGTGCGTCTTCATACAAGTTCATACACAATAGGTTTCGTCTATTAAAATCCTATCAAAACATGTTTCAGCATGCTTTCTTTTCATTTTTCAACAACCGACTATAGTTTAACCTTTAAAAAGTTTTATTATTTTTCTATATTTTAATGAGTTCTATATCTTTCTCTACGTAAACTATTTTTATGTCAATAGACTCATCAATGTTCTGTTTGAAACTGCTTGAAAGCAGCAGCATACTCACAATGACAAGGAAAACATAAAATAGCAATTAATTTCTGTAAAAAGTATTTTTAAACTCTAAAAATCACATAAAAAACCCCATCATGTCATGTTCAATTTTCCAACTCTTGCGTTCTTCAATGCGTCTCAAACGACGAACCTTTGCCGTCGAACCGCACATGCCGTACGCATGGTCAAAATGCCGTCGGTAAATCGCACCGCTCATCGGTTTCCGGGAATACTTCTTTCCCTTTCCACGGAGGTTCATACTCCACCGTTGGATGCTACCTTCTGGCCCACCTTCGAGGACATTACCCCCCCTCCCCCCTCCCCCCCCCCCCCCACCTGTCCCATTCCCTTTTCCCAACCATCTCAAACCTACCTGCCACTCTTGGTGATGACCATCTCGGTGCCGAGCTTGTGGAACTTCTCCCACAGCTCCTTGCCCTCGAGCGTCACCTTCGGGTCGTCCACCACGCCGTCGTCCTCGGGCTGCATCGCCCGCAGCGGCCGCATCGCCGGATGATGCTGGTGGGCGGCGACCGCCGCCAGCACGACGTCCTCCGCCGTCGTGTAGGCCGTGCCGAGCGAATGGTGCGCGTGCGGATGGTGCGGCGGCAGCTTGGGCAGCAGCGCCCCCGGATACAGATGGGAGGGCGGCGGTCCGGCCCCGCCCGGCCCCCCGGACAGGGCGGCAAGGGCCGCGGCCGGGAAGTAGGACGGTGGGCCGCCGGCCGCCCCGGGCGGCGCGGTACCGGCTGCCGTGGCCGCCATGTTGATAGCGGCCGCGGCTGCGGCGGCCGCCGCCGGCGAGTTCTGCTGCTGGGCTTGCGCTGACGGCGGCGAACCCGCGGTCAACAGCGACGAGACGCTGAAGTCAGTCGGTCGCGGTAGCTGCAGGAATGGATGATAGGCCATTCCCTTCGCCGGCCTACTGAAGTCGTCAGATTGGAGCAGTTCTTGGCCGTCGTATCTCATTACAACATCACCAGGATCGATCGGGTCGGGGGGCGGGTCACCGGGTGTCGCTCGGCCAGCCGTGTCTCTCCCGTCACACCGGGGGGGTCAGATGTCTCCGGAATCGGTGGGAGGCTCTGGGTGGGTTTTATCTTTCACCGCCGTTCAACCAGTTGTTGTAAACTTGGCGCGCTTGCAAACAAAAACACTCTCCTCACAACAAATCAACAATTCACTGGGCACCAACACAACCGTTCGGCTACGCAAAATTGCCGCAATATCAAACCACAACGCACAATATTCGTTCACAAAAACCAATTCACTTGGCTTGCTGGCCTACTTTGAAGGCGGCACACGGGCAGACAACAAACAACTCGACACGAGACCACCACTAATCACATCGTTTCAATAATCTTTCGATCCATTTTCTATTCTAGCACACTTTTCACACTTATTTCTCGCCTTGTTTCCGCAAACAAACACTGTTTTGTGCTTCAATTTGCGCTCACGCCGGACACTATTACTGGAGTACACACTATTTGTTTCACACAACAAAATTTGAATTCTAGCACGGAAGAGATCACAAAACTCAATAAACACCACCCGAACACTGCGCTCCGCGCTTGTAGCGGTTGCTTTGATTTTAAACGTTCGCGTTGTTCGCTGTTTTGTTTGCAAAACACTGAAGCACCGCGGCTTTCTTGCTGGGGTGGATCGTAGAAGGCCCTGTGTCAGCTACCAACACGTATCAATCGGCTTGAAAGCACTGTTTCGGATGGATGATAAAGGAGGGAGAGGAAATTTAGTACCAAATCGTGCATTGTAGCTAACGATAGCATTTAACAAGAGTTTAATTAATTGACGCCTTTATGTGGAATGATTATTGATTGCATTGTTTTGTAATTGTTTAAATTTAGGTGATGTTACTATTACACAAACATTATTATTTGTTTTCTTTTGAAAGCATGAAGGATACTAAAGCAAATATACACTATAAATCTGCGTTACAATTGCCTACATAATTACGCAAAAAATAAGTGAATCTGTAACCATTAAAAAAATCATCATTTTTAATAAATAGCCGGACTGTAGACTCAACTCCAAACTTGCTGTCGGTTTATCGAAAATGCAATTTAATCAATCACTATTATTTGTTTTTCAATATTTTTTGTCTCCTTCAAGGAAATACATTTGAAACAAAAAAAAGTTTTGTTGCAATTTGCCCGAATTTGTTGATTTACAAGGCAATGGAATTGTGGTATCAATCTTCCAATCAAAATGTTGCACAAATTACAGTAAATAAATAGTTAAAATTCACACACAGAAGCGACACACACACAATAGTTTCGTTGATAGTACAACACCAGAGACGAAAAGAAAAACAAAAACATTGAAAAACCATTCACACTGTAGTCGGGCTCGGAAAATCCAGGTGTGCAAAAATAATTACTCGAGCACGATAAAACAACAACAACCACGGCGAAGACGAAACAAACACAACAACAACAAAACTACGCCATGATCCTCGGCCAGGAGCGGAAAAAGGATTTGCAGGGCACGGGGAAGAGGAAGCGGAAGAGCGAGAGGAGCCGCAAATGCACATACATACACGTACACAAATACACACACACACACACGCACACGAAGCCGCGTAGCCGGCGCAAAATACATGCACGCACAAATCCGGTAACAAACCCCCCACCCAGCTGTGAAAGGGTAGGTTGGGTAGGGGGGGGGACGCTAGCGAAGGAAGGAGCGAAGGATAGCCGAGGGGAAAGGGAAAGGGACACACACACAAAATATGCACACACACACACACACTCACACGGCGCCAACGGCCGCAAAATCACGCAAAACACGCGCACGCCTCGATACGAACCTCACGCCGGTCGACTCTAGAATGAGTGAATGGTGCGCTGGTAAATGAATGAACAGCCACACCACACCACGGCGGCTTTCTTCTTCTTACTCGCACGCACACACACACACACGCACACACATAGACGCGCGCGCAGCAACCGACCAGTCGCACCAACACCGTCGCACCGTACGATGCGACACCCATTCCCATTGGACCGTGAAGGGGTGGTTTGAGTGTGTGCGTGAATGTTGTGATGGTATGTAGCAGGGAAGAACAACACCAGCCCACCGAGCAGAAGAAGAGGAAAGGTGGGAAAAACAACACGTCCCCACAAAACCGGTCTCACGACTGTGTGTGCTCGCGTGAGTGTATTGGTGAGTGACGAGGGTTTTTGTATTTCCCTTTTTTTTTTTGGTTACTCGCCCGAACTACCCTTTTCTTCTGTTGCTGCAGCAGGGCGGTTTTGATGTTTTCAACCAACGTGTACATAGCGGGCAAGTGTGTGTGTGTGTGTGTGTGTGAGTGTGTGTACACGATGGTGCCGGTTTAGACACCTTTCGTGTTGAAAGCCGCACCCCTCTAGCCACACACACACACACACACCCGTTTTATGGAAAACCTTCTTTTTGTTGGTTCTTCCTCTCTTTACTTCTGTGTTCAAGAACCCAACACAAACCGAAAAGCTGAAAGGAAAGCTTCAATGGCGTTTTTGGGGAAATTGGGTGACATGTTCTCTTTCCCGCATTTGGGGGAGATTTAAATTTCACACCCCCCCCACACACACACACTCACACACGCTGACCCATTGTAGGGGTTGGCATCTCATTCTCTCGCACGCTCTCTGCGGTGGCCACTCCCTCTAAGTGGTGTCATAATCGTCGCGGATTGGTTTGTCGTTTTCTTTGCGCTACCCACCACTCCGCGAAACTGTCTTTGTGTGCTTTTCGGCAGGAGCTTTCCAGCCAGCATTCTTCAGCCCCAGCGGTGTGGGCCATTTCTTGGTAAGTGGTGTGTTTTTCCTTCGTTTTTTTGTTCTTTAAGACGAAAGGGGAAACCCTTTTTTGTGCGAAAGCGTACGAATGCTTCTTTAGGGTAAATAAAACACTCTCGGACGTGCGATTTCTTAGAAAAAAATGGAGTGCTTTAAGCCGTCAACTTGGATGGGATTTGTCTTCTATTTCTTTACTTTTCTATAACAAAATGCTGTTTTACGAGCACAAAAATGGTTGCAAACGACGTGTTCTCTCCTTCGTCTTGTAAAGTAACACTGGAGCTGACATAAAGGGGCATCGCTGGTGGGACGCCAACCGTGGACAGGAAAGGGAGCGGACTAGCGCGAAAGGTGTCCAACTTTCTTCGCCCTGCGCCAACACTTCCAAAAGGCTATGTGGTGGCGAAGGCGTTAAAGGGAAACTCGTACATCAAACAGCTTTGGAGCTCAGATTGGAGCAAACACCAAAGCAAACACTCTCGGTCTCTGTCTCTCTCTCTCTCTATTCTGTCATTACCCTATGTACAATCACATCACATTAGTGTGTGTTTGTGTGTGGTGCATTGGCTAAATGTGAGCCCAACTTCTTGGTGACAATATTTTTCTTCCCTTATTTCAATCCCCTCCATGTATATGTGTGTGTGTGTGTGTGTCTGTGAACCATCCCCCAATGGCGGAGTCTTCTTCTTGTGGCTTGTGTTCTTGTGGCTAGTGCCGTCTTGCTTCCGTCGCTTGGCTATAATTGAACGATTTTTCCTACCTACCCTATAAGAGGCGAATCGTCGTCCTCTCATTCTTCCACACCTTCCCAATCACCATCGCATCAGGTTCACCAGTTCCAAAAGAAAACTGAACGCAAGCCCAATAGCGTGAACGACAAACACTTTGAGCGTGTTAAGCTTTAGGTGACACCAACACTTCTTCGCTTTTCACACATTACGCTCATTTGCTTCTGTTCGCTCTCTCTCGCTCTCTCTGTCGCTCTTTATCTCTCTCACTCTCACTAAAACTCTCTCTCTCTCTCTCGCTCTCTGCTAGGATGCTGCTTCACACATCAAGTTTCCTTTCATCTCGTTTCCCACTAACACACACACACAAACACATGCAAGGGGTGTGAAATTGTGAACTCATCCTCTGCGCCCCTCCCCCCCCCCACCCCTCACCAATCTTACATCCCCATTCCCATATCCATTTTTTCACACCAACACAGCCAGCACCGTTTGTGTGTGCTGTCCCGCTCACACAATGTGAGGGTGACACAACGGGAAAGGGATGCATCTTAGCAGGCCGAGCGGAATATTTACTTCCATCGCGCTTGTGGCATACACGACTCTCACCACCCTCCCCCGCGCGATTTTCAGTGAGCTCGTGCTGCAGTGTGAGCAGGATAGCAAGCGGGTCACTCGCGCACCCCTCACAACACAGCGAAGAAGAAGTTTGATGGAAGTGTGACTGTGCGCGTGTATGTGTGTGTTTGTGTAATTGTGTATATAAGAGAAAGAAAGCAAACAATGCTGGGGACAGTGCTGGAAAAGTGGCTGACCAAAAGCTCAACAAAAAAGTTGGAAAAATTAAATAAAACACACACACACACATCCGAACAATGATATCTATTTTTTTGTATTTCTTTGTGCGTGTGTATATTTTTAAGGTTTGAAGTGCCGTTTTTTTTTGTGCGCTCACACTCTTTACGGGCATTTATTTATGTTTCGCCTTACGCAGAGCCTGCAGAGCTGCTGCTGCTGCTGCTGCTGGTGCCCCACGCACACACACACACACACAAAGTTGGTGTTATGTTTGAAAACGCCAGAGGTGTCCACCATTTTTACCACCCTTTTTTCTGCAGGCTACTGGTGATCCTTGCTAACCACTGCGAGCCATACGTCCGGGCACTTTCCTATTGCTGATGCTTGATGCTTTGTACAATTTAACACGAACGGTGTTTCCTGTCTTTTCCCCCGCACTGCTTCGCTCTGTGTTCCTGTGTTTAGTTCAGCGAATTTTATGACCCTTGTGTATTCCCGAAGTAAACGAGTGTTTTTTCTTCCTTTTTGTAATTCATTTCAGAACACCCTTACCCTACAAAACGTAAAATGCAAAAAAAGTGTGATGAACGATTGGGTACCCGAGGTGGAAGTTAAGCTCCGAGTGAATAAATCGACACTCGTCGACACACAGCACTTGAGCTTTTCCGTGTTGCAATCGCTTTAAGGCCGTTTGGCAGTATGTAAACGCCAGCAAGATACTCGACAATATCATTCCTTCGAAGGATGTGTGTTTTTATCAACCTTATTTAAAAAAATGTCATTTATTCTTATTCACTTCATGTCACAATATACATCAAATAAGAAAATTAGACCTTTACAACCATCTACCGTCGGCAAAAACAGATGCTTCGATAGCTGATGGAAACAATTTTCGTATTTTTCTTTTTTTATTATTTTTCCTTGCAATGCTTTAATCGTTTTTATGATTTTTTGTTTACCCAGTTTTACGTCTACTCTTTACACAGAAACAAGCACAACTCAACCAACATTCGATGCATTCGGTAATCAGTTTGTTCCGCTATCGACAGGCCGTACACATAGGATAGGGCCTATTTTCCGCACCATTGCATCCACCTTTCCCGCCTTTTGTATGGTGATGGATTCTCTGATCCTCTCGTTTTTTTGAAGAAAAAAAAGGTTATTTCCTTTTTCTGTGTGTGGAGCTTCCGGTTCAAAAATACAAACACGTGTACGGTGTGTGTATGTAGTTTTTTTTTATTTAATGCTATACCCGCATTAAATAAAGCTTTAAGGATACAGTTTGTTTCTGTGCTTGTGAATGTGTGTATGTGCTTTAAATGTATTTTGTGTACATATGTATTTTCGATCTTATTTCCTGTCAAAATCCATCTTCCACTAATGCTTATTTCTCTTCCTCTTGTCACACCAAATCGATTGATATTGCCGTAATGCCGTTAGATCATATAGTATAAATCTTTGTTTGATGTTCTTAAAAATGAATCTCCCAAAATCTAAAACCTAAACTGATTCGGTATTATATTTTATACATAAATTACCAATACCATTGATACAATTATACAATTTTTGAACTAAATATTTTCATCAATTACGTTAATTCATTCCCAATTAAAGTTGCGAGCAAAATTGATTATATGTTTTGTTAATTAATATAATTTAATTTTTTTAAGTGTGACGGCTTTTTGCTGGCCTTATTGTTAACACTTCTTGTGCTACCGATTGATGCAATTCTCAAGGTATTCTCTCTGAAGGTAATTAATGACTTGTTATTTGAAATTGAATCATTGCCGTTATACAAAACGTGAAATATGCGAACACTTGAAGTTGTAAATGTTTTGCTTAACTGGAATATGGATATATTGCCAAGTTAAAGTTAAATAATTTATTCCGATGCAGTATAAGACGTCGTGTGACAGAAGATTAATCAACACAAAGCTTCAGTAAAAATAATTAAAAATGTTTGTCAAAGTACTTCCAGTAAATGTCCCCAATTGTACCATTCCATGTTAGCGCACCTAATTCAAAGTCAAAGCTTCAATACTTTGCGTGAGTAAGCATTGCAATGTTTCTAATCTGTATGAATAATGCTGATAAATCGATTCTTCCTATAATTAAGTTTTTGTATTTGAGAAAACATTCGATTTAAAAACGGCATTTTAAATTCATTGATCCCTTAAACAGAATACAATTACATTCTTAAATGATGAACTGAACTATGAAAATAGAAAAATGACCCAAAAGGGCTTGTCTACTTAAAATAAGAATTCACCTAAAATTACAATACCAACCAGACACTTACATTCATTCAACAATTCCACACAAAACCGTAAAGCATTCAATTTGTTTCATTATTTTCTCGAGCTATTTTATCGGCAACAATTCCAATGCTCGTCTGTGCCACTGCACCGCTTCACTGTTTGTTTGTTTGATGCAATTCCAGAATGCTTTACAAACATATTTATTTATCTTTTACATTCTTTCCGTTGCATTATTTTTTTTGTGTTTCCGTTCACTTTATCACTTTTTCGGTGGAACAGCCTTTTTGTTGCTTCCAAATGCCCCCGAGACAGTAGAGTGTAGCTGTAAAGTAATTTTTTCACTAGTTTTGACACTCTTTTCGCTCATTTAGATAACAGTGGATGGCTTTGAATGTTGTTTGCACACTTTTGCCCACTTTTGCGCACTATTTTGCCTTTACTTTCGCTGCACAGCTTCACAACGTTTCACCGAAATCGTCACGTTCCAAACTGGTACCAAACGCTCAACACAAATGCACACAATTATTTCGGTTTAATGATTTCCATCAATTTTCCGCAACCGTTTTTTTCCAGCCACAACTAACCAAAAACCACACAAACACACGCACATTCATTACCAAAACTGCACACAAAGTCCACAACAGCACACAGGGCACTGGGCTCTCAAAAATCCAACTCCACCACGGTCGTCGTCGATCGGGCTGCGGCTCGTGGGATTTTCGTCACGCCGCTTCAGCTTCCAAAAGGCGGCGGGCTCCCACCAGCGCAAAGCCTTGCTGTTCCGGCTGACGGTGTGCGTTGGTGCGTTCGTAGCGTTCGTCGCGTCGCGTGTTTGTCCGCGCTCGGTGAACGAGTTTTTCTCACTGATTCGCTCAGTCTCGGCCGCGGCTCGTCATCGTCGCCGTTTTGTCGCAAAACGCGTCGCTAGCAGACGCCTGCCAACTTCCAAACGAAAACCCACCGTCTCCAACCCCCAATTCCCACCCACCCAATCACCCGTACCCCACACGTGGGGGGAGGGTGGTTGTTTCATTACGCTCATTCTTGCTACCCCACCCCTGCGTGTTATCACTGTTCAAAACTCAACCCCACAATCGGGAGGGAAGGACGGGATGAGCTACTGGGGAAGGGGGACGCAACAACATGGCGCGGCACCACCAGGCGCAGGCGGAGAGTGTGAATCGAAGGCGCGCACTTTTCTGGTGTTGGTTTTCGAGCCCCGAAGGTGACGCGCGGCTCACCAGCAGCACACAGGACACACAGGTGAGACAGAGAATGCGAGCTGAAGCGGCATTGAACGTGTGAGCGAGCAAACGAGCGAGAGAGAGAGAGAGAGAGAGAGAGCGAGAGAAAGAGAAGGCGAGAGAGAGCGAGAAAGCGTTCCAAAGAAGGTGAAGAGAGTAAATAGATTCCCTCTCCTACCTTCAACAGCAAGGTGAGGGCACGCGGGAGGAGAGAGATAGGAGGAGAGGAAGCGAGAAGAATGGGGGTGTTTTTTTGAGAGATGGTGGTGGTTCGTGGAAAGCGGCAAGACGATTCCCGTTTGGTGCCGATATTAGCGCGCACACTCACTCGCAGCTCGTCAGCCACCAATTTTAACGCTGCTCACCTCATTTTCGCTCGTGCTCACTCACACACGTTACTCGCTCTCTCTCACACACACATACACTCACACACATTCAAACAGAGCTGTAAATGGGTGCGGAAGGAAGGAAAAACGCATCCAAGAAGGCGTACAGTCATTTTCTCACTCGCGTTTACTCACCACTGCTGCTGCTGCTTCTTCTTGATAGTGTATGTGTGTGTGTGTGTATGTGTGTTGGTGTTTGCGATGGAAGAAAATCATCTCTCCCCATACACCTCCCCCCCTCCCCTCCACTCTCCATCACACAAAAACCACTCGCAAAGGTTGGGTGGAGGTGGAGGCGCCCAGTTAATGGTTCGTCCGCTGTCCGGCCACCCGCAAAAGCATCATTCCCCCGCACCCCTCTCACCCAGCTCGTCTGTGCCCACCAGCCGGCAGTGTTCGAGAGTGTTAAAATTTGTTTGGAAACAAGCGGGCGCCCGGGAAAGGTGTTGATTTTAAAATTACATCGAGGATGCTCCGATGCGTTGCGTTCGGCGCCGATGGTGCTTCAACCGGCTGCCGCCCGAGGAGATACGGAGTACGATGCGAGCGGAATCGGAAGAATAATCGATACCCACTTGAAGGGTTGAAGTGATTACCGTGCACTATTGTTGCTCGATTGTTGCTCGAAATGGTTTTAGTAGCCAGTAAATGAAAGCTTCTCCTCTACAAAAATGGGGTTTCCTGAGAAGAAAAAAATCACAAAGAAAAGCTATTTTGAAGTGAAATTCTTGTCCGTAAGTTAAAGAAACCATTTAAGTCCTCCGCCCCATCTCTTTCACAGCACCACATTCGCCCACAACAGCTCCACAGCACGGTTTCTTTCGTTTGTCTTTTGGGTTCGGGTTCGGTGTAAATTTTCACGCCTTTTCAAACGCGTCCAAGTAAACGGTGTAAGTACGCTTCTCGAGAGAGAGAGAGAGAGAGAGAGAGAGAGAGAGAGAGAGAGAGAGAGAGAGAGAGTGAGAGAGTTTGAGGGAATTTCCACGCGAAAACCTTCACAGCATCAGCATACCTGCAAGCGTAACAACTCTCTCTCTCTCTCTCTCTCTCTGGCACACACACTCTCTCTTTCCTTTTTATTTGTTTAGTAGATAAGTTTACGCCAAATCGTCAATCATCCACTCGGAAAAAGGGTTAATGTGCTCCACCACAACCAACTCAACAGACACTATGGGTACTATCGTCGAATTTTCAGGTTCATTTTCACACTGAAACGCGCCATCCGGGAAGGGGAAAACCCCACTCGTGTCGCTGACAGTCGAGCGAACGAAGAGCGTGTGAGGAAGAGTGCACGATAGGAATCGTTGCGGGATGCTTTGCCGCTTTACAAGCAGCATCAAACCACGCCTTCTTTTTTATCTGCCGTACTGTGCAAAACAAGGGGAGAAATGGCACCGCGCGCCTTTCTTGTCTTTTTCACGTGCGTGTAAGCGAGATGGCTAGCACGGTTCATCCGCTTGGACGCGATGTGCGAGCGGTCGCCGTTTTGCAAACGGCCTCACAGACGCACCCAGCACCGTGCCCGGTACGGATGGACGGAACGTGGCGGTGGTCGGTGTTTGGCTCGGTACATAGTGAACGAGATCATTGCGATAGCAGGATAATTTTTCCCATTTCCTTGCGTTTTCGTAAACGGCGAGCGAAATGGGTTTGATTTTGTTTCGCAGCGCAAGGAGAAAATGTTCTGTTGTTTCGATGGTGGAGAAGAAGTTTTGTGTCAAGAACAGTTTTGCTTCAAGTGCTGCAAGTTACTTGAGACGAGTTCAAATGCTAAGGTAGATTAAAGAGGTAAATGAACGGAAATTAAGTGATGTTGTTAGCAGCGTTAGCTGCCGTAAACTTGTTCCTTGCTCGGGAGATCTTCATTTACAATAAAACTAATATTTTACTCCAGTTTATTGTTCTAATTCATCAAAATGATGTTCCGAAACACTATTTGTTGTTCAGTGGCAAAATGTTTACGATTCATTTGGTAGCAATTTGACTCTTGTACGGTACAAGTTAGAATACGATAATCTGATTAACAAGTCATTTGCAAGTAAACACAACAAAACTGGGATAAAATTATATAATTACCTTGTAAAAAAGGTTTTATGTTCTGAGCAAACATTAAACAATTTAAAAAGATGTTAGCTTGATTCAACAATATGGTAAATTTTACGATGTTTAACGAAACGACTTATAATTACAGATACGACTGTTAAGACTTATAATACAGCTTAACATTCCCGTCGGAGAAGTAATAGGTTCGCAGGGCTATTGTTTTGCTTTCTCTGTAAAGTCAACATTTCAATCGAGCAAATCAATTTTAAAGCAAACAAGCGTACAAACTTGAACGAAAATGAAATTGACATCTTTTTAAGATAAAATATACTAATTGATTGACAAACTTTCATGTATATTCCTTGGATATGTATTTTTCTATGCAACACTTCAATTTATGCTACCCTAAAGTGGTGTTTCAGCAAAATATAACGACTGTCGCGATAAACAAGTGTTGTAATGTCTTATGAAATATAGTAATAATCTCAACGAAATGTAAGACAAACTAATGCGCAAAATATCCTCAATATAATCCCCTTATGATTCACACACTCTTAAACACCCAACGGCAGGCAAAGGTAGTAGCAATGAGATATAAAAGCAACCCCCGTCCAACCGTAAAAGTTGCTCCAGGTGGTGAAAATAGCAACACTTCACCCAACGCTAGTGGTCCAACCTCTCCCTCCCTCCTCCCCCTTGAGCTTGCAGTTTGATGGTGTACAATTCCAGGAAACATCCTTCCATTCCAGCGCAACACCGCACGCGCTTCTTCATTCCTTCTAGGGGCAGAGCAATGGTGATGGAGCAGCTTTCACCAGCTAAAAAAGAACTTTGTTAAGGAAAAAGCAAATGCACTCTACTGCTCCACTCCTGCGTGCGGGACACAGGGGCTCTGTGCTGGGCTGGGTGCTGGTGAGCGATGTAGTGCATCACCTTAGAGCATCAAAGCAGTGCTGGAAGCTGCTGCTGCTGCTGCTGCTGCTGCTGCCTCGTCAAAGGTGTACGAGAAGAGGTGAATTGAACAGATTGAAGAGTTGGTTATAACGAGGCAGGGTAGGGAGAAAAAAAACCGAAACCTAAAGATAAGTTCATTTTACAGTCACGTCAATGTGTAGCTTGACTGTCCTACCACAGGCAAGACTAAAATACCGCTCAGAGAACTATGGCGCCTTGTTTTCCCCAATTGCAGTTTCCCTGATGTCAAGGCGTTGATTACGTGCACCCAGGTGGTGGTGCTACTGTCCATAATTATATCACAGTTTAAGCGCTACCGTACTGCCGGTTGTTACCTAGCAAAGCTTCTTCCGTCTCGCTCTATCGCACCTTTTGTGGCTCTCACCTACTATGGCTACCATCACACAGTACGCTGTAGCTTGCTGGCGGCTACTTGGATTCACTTATGGAGTGTGTTCAAAATGCTCCAAACATATCACAATGAATTTAAAAAGTAGGGGAAGGTAGGTAAAAACAGACACTGTGGGTAAGATGAGATGTTATCGAATAATTCAATAATTCAATAATGCAACATCCAAACAGGACTACACATTTGAGATCTTTTTTGGCATAATTTATGCAAAATTTGTTATATTTACGAATAAAACATTCGCCCTGTCTCTTGGGGATCTAATTTGACTACTGTGTTTTAAGTTAAGAAAGTTTTATTACATGAAGTTTTATTACATGAAAGTTTTATTACGGCAACTCGCGTGATTATTCAGCAAAGAACTGGCGAAAGGACGACACTGAAAGCAACAAAAAAGCTTAGTTTCTGATGATTTAAGAATCCTTCCAACAAAACCAATTTGTTAATTTATCTTACGTTTTATATCGATTGGATCTTAAATAATGATATTCCTAAGATATGAACCATCCAGAGAAAGCATGGAAATATGCAACAAACGCAACACCGGTCAAAATAGCAGTATCTTGCAACGATTTGGACAACTTTAATCAACAAAAAGAAGAGGCATTGATATGACATCGTTTAGGAAAATGTGAGAGATTCTATGCGATTACATACATCAAAAAGTTGAATTTTGATTTGGTGGAAAAAATAGCTTGACCTATTAGCAAGTCCCTCAAACATGCTGAGGTCGTGGACTTTCCCCGGAGTAATTTTCTAAAGGGAAGTTCTAGACTGTTGTTCTGTAAGCTAGAGCAACGTCAGCTGCTAGTGCCCGATATTGCAATAATGCTTCAGATTCTGCATTCTACGAGGTGTTAAAAGTAGCGATAACAATTCCTAAATTTACGGTTGAATGAAACGTCGTTGCCGTAATTGGTCTAGAATTGGATTATGTACAGTACCAGGACGCTGAAATCAATGGGACTCGTTAAAATACTATACACCTCTTCAATTTCCAACGTTTTCTAAAGATGTCCATCTTACCCTTCATGGTGTCCATCTTTCCCATATCAGGTGTCCGTCTTACCCAAACATTTCAAAACTGCACAAAAAAAACCATAGATATTGATAAAACCTTAACAGGTTTGAACACATTTTCTAATAAAACATGAATGTAAGATATGGCATGCACATATCCCTAGATTTTCAACATTTTTCCTAATGTGTCCGTCTGTACCTACCTTCTCTACCAAAAACAATGGGACTTTAATTTGTCTAAACCAC
Source organism: Anopheles bwambae (assembly GCA_007018985.1). Classification (NCBI taxonomy): domain Eukaryota; kingdom Metazoa; phylum Arthropoda; class Insecta; order Diptera; family Culicidae; genus Anopheles; species Anopheles bwambae. The sequence continues at coordinate 1,789 of SIXB01000214.1, read as the reverse complement.
AGAAAGCCGTATAAATCATAATTAAAAGTCTTATTCGCTTCCTTCATTAACAGACAACCTAAATACGCAAGATGATGAAAACTATCTAACAAAAACCCACTAACTAACAACATCCTTATGGGTTCCATTCAATGTAATGCGTATCGCACGCAGTCTGCCTACTCCCAGGTGTCTCTCTTGAAGAACTCTAAAACACACACGGAAACAAAAACCCATCCAAACACCATACTCCTCAGCGACTGTAGGGAGATGCGTAAAGAAATTGCATCGCACGAGACGGTTGCAAGGGGGATATCAGTGTGAATGTGCGTTATTGTGCGTTGTTTTTTTTTCTTGCTTCTTGCTTCTTCTACAAAACAACTCAAAAACTCAATGGCGTACCGATGCAGACCCGTAACAACCAAACGCAGGCAGAAGAAACGGTTCGTTCGCTGCCATGAATAGCAAGCCATGGGCGAAGGGACCCGATCGAAAGGGGCTTAGCGTTAGTTAGCGTGTTACGCTGTGAAGAGAAGTGTTACTTTTGCTACTTTTCACTGTGGAAAATGGGTTTTTATTTAATAGAGTTTGTATGTGTGTAAGTGTTTGTATTTATTCGAAGTACCCGTAGCTAGGCATTATGAGAAGATACTTAATATCTAGGATAAAGCTGGTTTAAAAAAATCGTAAAAGCTGCTCTTACTGATTGGTTGTTGTAATTGTTTGTTGGAAACACATTTTCGTTCTATTGGAAAAGAAATTCTGCGGGTTCCTAGAAACCGCCCTAGAAATGCACGTGAACCATAGCCAAAAGTTTGTCCATTTATGCTGGTAAGTAACGCCAGTTCTGTTTTGTTTTTTTCTTTACGGTTCTCATGAGTATGAGCCTCTAAAAACGGCATCCAAGATAAGGGTGACTCATGTTACAATCGTTCATTGAAAATAATTTATATATGAATAACTTAGAACAACTTTATACTCCCTATTATTACTTTAAAACGATTTAAATTCGTTACAATTTGTTCTAGCCACCATCGAAGATTGCAAATCCTATGCACCAGGTGGCCTGTTTTTTGGTGGCACGATGACCCACCCGGACGCCTACTATCAATTTCTTGGGCCAGCCTTTGGCCCGGATTACCAATTGCCCGGAAACTTTACGCTCCCAAAAACGGGCCGGGATGCTGTTGTAGTACAATTGTTGTTTGGGAGATAATTTCAGACGGTCGCTGTTCAGAATATGCTTCCGAAACGTGCTGAGCGCGGTCCTGGTCCTGGACCATACAGGCCGAATTTGCTGTGAAACATAATCCATTTTCAATTCAATGGTTTTGTGAGCGAACAAATAGGGTTCGATTTGTGGGGATTTTTCAGAAGGTTGTTGGATTCTTTTTGCTATTGTAAGGGGCTTGTTAATTGGTAGAATGTGAAATTTAATACTATTCTCATCACAATATAAAACCATTTATTACATGAAACTTATTCACCCAATTTCCTATTAATGATGAGTTCAGTTGTGATTTGTACAAACAAAAAACATGAAAATTTTCAAATCAAAGCAAATGCTTGCATTTTACAGACAAAACGGGACACTTCCTTTATTGGTCAGATGCTCCTACTACCCCAAAAAAAACAGCAAACATGACACGTATCAAAAATGTTTGACCGCCCAAAATGTGTTCAACATGTGATGTGATTCAGTTAAGCATAACAATATAACAATGGTGAGGTTATGATTTTTTTTATTGTTGTGCAAATGGTACATGATTTGTTAAAGCAAACATTTTACAGGAAGTCAAATGCCACCCCC
>SIXB01000213.1:72794-90592 GCA_007018985.1 Anopheles bwambae | reverse complement strand
TGGCACGATGCATAATTGATATGCATTTCAGCATTATATCGACCTCGAGTGGCACTGTTGTTCTGTGGGAAATTGGCCACATTTCGGTGGGCATGTCAACAGCAAACACAACCACACAAACACACGCATTTACCTAAACGGACGTTTGAGTGAACACAGGGATTGGGTTGATGCGTTCAGTTCCTGTGGTAACCGCACCACCAGCTGCCCAAAAGTCAGTGTGTCTGTGGAGTGTGTGCGTTGAGTGGTGGCTTCTGAGTATCCCCGGGGTTGGTACAGCTGACAGGAGTTAACCGCTACAAGAATTGCCTCCCCACTCCTTACCAATCACTCGTACGGGGTTCGAATTCCAAATAATCAAACCTCTGCCTCTACGGATAGGTTCGACAAGTTTCCGGCTAGACCATTGTGGATGAAGATGAAGAGTTGGTAGGTACTATCGTGCTCAGACCTGTACCGAATTTCGATGCCGAAAGTGCTTCCTTGTACGTTCTCGAGATGACCGTAGACCGCATGGCAGGCGGAATGGTTTCAAGCTAACCTCAACCAGCGAAGGTGGTGGTTTTGTGTCCTTGCGCGCTGTAAGTGCCACACGCTTCCTCTTAACACACACACACACACACACACACGTCTTTACAGGGGCTGGTAGTACGGGTCGATTGAGGTTGAACCAACGGTTCGTAGCTACAATCGATGGAAATGACATAATGAACCGAACGTGGGCGGCTGGTGCGTAATACAAGCCCTTGTCAAATAGTCCATCGACCGATTGGAGATGGAATGTGTGTTACTGGGGAAAAAAACTAACCAGGGCGTATCTACATGACGTACACTAAATTTTGATTACAAAGAATTGTGATTTAAATATTTTATCAAGCTTATTCAGTGCTGCAACTTGAAAATCAATCATATTAGGGCATATTTTATTGACCAAGAGCAAAGACCGCATTAAGTAATTCGTTATTGCGTTCTTATTGTACCCTTGTTGTGCCGTCTATCTCCAAAGCAAATGCGCAGCATTGCGACCAGCTTCAAAAAATAAAACATCTTCCCACCATAAAAATGATTTCTTCCACTCGCCTGCACAAGCCGGCACGATAAAACCTCCGCCTGTGGTGTCCACCGCAAAGAGCCATTCGAGATGATGACTCCACACGGGATGCGGACGTCAGGGATGGACGATAAACATCTTCGCCCCAAAACGCACCCGGCCCGTAGAAAGTCCGCACTATCAAATCATCACGCAACTCATTCTCGTTAATGAGCAATTGACGTTTAAGTGCCGGAAAGGGGCGACGACAAGCGAGCTAAAGACGGGCTCACCATGGCTTATGGGTGGAGTCGATGGCGAGGCTCCGATCGATGGCGAGCAACTTGTGCAATTCATCGCATCTTTGGCGTAATTGGACCCACTTGTATGGTCTTGCACTTGAGGCTATGATTTCGTGTATGGACAGTATGTTTTGCAGCCCTCTCGAGCCCATATGGTTACACCAGGAATGCGGTCTAACTGGTTGTGCATGCAAAATTATGTATAACTAACTAAAGAAATCTGAAGCTGGAGCCCATAAAAACCGCGACTGTACTGTACTTTTATGACCTCACTACAGCGGACAGTGACACATCGTTCCATTTTATGACCCTACTAGAGCCTGAGCTTGAGTTTGAGAAGTTGCCCGAGGGAACTGAGGTGCATGGCGTAGTCGCGCACTAAGGATAACCATCATTTGCAAGCCATAGAATCAGCAATGAATTTACGACAACGAACACAAAAACCCACCCCATCCCAGCTCGGTAGTGATTGTCACGTACTGCATCAACCTGGTTTCACATCTGGTCCGGTCATAACCTCCAAACGGATGCAAGACAGGCTCCAAACAGGACGAGGTGTCCCTCATGCCGAAGCCAATCGCCCTGTGGCCAATATCAAGCAGCCGGTCGTTGAACCGGTGATACCTCTGGCCGCTTCAGGCTGAATGTGGCTGCAAACAATGGAACCGCTACGAATATGGAGCGTACAACGAACCGCAGCAAACAAACTACTACTACTACAAAAAACTAGACGAATATATGCCTCTTTGATAACTTTTCCGTGTAATGACGCGAGACCTGCCTCCCGAAAACTGAATAATGCCTCCCTGCCCCCTACCGGCTGCCTACGGTCGCTGTGTTTGCCCTACATACACTCTGCGGTGATGAAAAAGCTAAGAACAAAAGCTCCCGGTGGAGACAAACGAACGACCAAACAATGGTCATTGTGCTGGAAACATATCCTGTCGACCGCACACACACAAACCCGCACGTCCCGGGCGCTTTTCTTGCGCCCAACCTTTGCATGGCTCTTGCTTGTACAGTGCTGGGACAGTTCTGTTTCGGACAAATAATGTCCGGTAGAGCAAATGGCCCCAACTGTTAGGGTACGGAAGAGGAAAAGGAGGAAGAGGAGGGGGGTGAAATTTGAAGGTATAGTCCGCTGACCACCCCAACCACAATCCGTCATTACAGTGCCCACGCACCTCCAACCGTCTTTGGACGGGTCGTGTTAGGACAACTATTGAAATGCGGTAATGCACGATAAAATGGCTGTTGTTAATAATGGCAGGAAGCTTTCCGGCGGGAAGGATAATGTGGTAACCAGGGCAGGGCAAACAATGGACCGATAGCTAGCACCGATTTTGACACTTCCATTGGCTCAATCGAGAATTCGTTTCCGGTTCATCCGACAAACCAAACGAAATGACGTTTGACACGCGCCAGAAAATCCAAGCCTATTCTTTGGGACCTAATGAAGATGGTTCCAAAAATAGGACTTTGATATTTTTAGTTCTCAACAGGATGTTTCTGTCATTGGCGTTCTACGGTACATACCTTAGCGGATGCTTTTGAAAATGATGAAAATTCCCGCTAAGATTGAGCCTGGAATTAACCTTTCGAAACAATGCGCTCGACATCTTCTCCGTTCCCTCAGCAAGGAGCAGAGTGCAATTCTGCTTGTCGAGTTCGTTTCCCTTTGATATGCAGCCCCATACAATAGCAAACAGTGACAAAACAACAACATTGCCTAAGGTGATCCGTTCCATCCACCTGCAACCGGGCCACAGACCGGGCAGTCAATGAAGGAATATTCCCGAGCGATGCTTTGATGGAAGTACACTTTTGACAGACTGATGCACCTTCCGGGCAGGGGCAGAGCAAACCCGATGACTGTATCATCTCCCCCTCTCCGATGCATTTGTGCAACCCGAACAATGACCTCGCTGGCGAAAACTTTACCCGCCGCGGGGTGGTGGTATACCGGCGAGAGCTCTGAGCACGTTGATTACAATGGTACTAATTTGAAAAAGAAGCTTCATTTGTTTCGGCTCACACGGTGCGAACGTCCTGGGCACTATGGCCAACGGCATCTTACTCCCTCTGCAAACATCACATGCGGAACGTGTGAAAGCCAGGCCAGCAACAGAACCAACTGTGGTAATATTTGCTTTACCCTCGAACATGATTGTTTGAATGATTTTGAAAGCTGCAGCTGAAGTTGCATACTGCTCAAGTTTATGTTTTTGTTTGAACAGAAAGTCATTACGAAATTATTCTAAACCCAACATTTTCTTTGTTATTAGTTTGAATAGTAGCAGCAAGGTTGAACCAGAGAAAGGCCGTTACGAAGACTACATGCAAGGAGAGGACAAAAGTTCTACATCTACAAGGCAAGTTAGGACACTAAACCAAACAAACGTTGTGTACTATACTTGACTAATAGCAGTTCTTTCTTTACTTCTTCATACCCCTTTTCTTCTGCTCCAGTTATGGCAATCCTTCCACTTTACTCTTACATCCTGAGGGTTAGTCTGTACAAACCCAACTAATGGCAAAATTCAGCGAAGATCCATAGAAATTATAAAAGGAAAATATCGATTCTCTTGGTTCCAGATTCAACCGTTGTGCACTCAACGCTGCACTGAAATCCTTGTCAAAATACAATTGAATATTTCATTTAAGTTAATTTTACAGTTTTTCTGCCCTACTAGCAACATTGGTGCATTTTTTATCCTCAACATTTAGATCAACGTCAAACTTCCAGTAGAAAGAATTAATGATATCATACCCTTAATTGCTTAAGCCTCTAATGATATCGTCGTCAGCAGTATGATCATTCGTAACCTGATGGTTTGACATTTACAGTTTTACTTGCAATTAGCATGCCTACATCCAATTAAGTGAGTCTGCAAAAGAGATGCATAATGTATGTTACATGTTGCAGTACAGTGGAAACAGCAATGTAATTTCGCTTGAACGTCTTAGGCTTGACTAATGAGCATGGCTCTCTGTGACTTTTGCTTTGCTATACCGAGTAATTATCATTAGTTCACAGAGAGAAATTTTCGTTAGCTATAAAACAACCGGTCCCGTTAACCTTTTCATTTGTTAGAAGATGATTGGATCTTATCAAATCTATTATGCAGGTTTGCATTTCGACAAATTCCACTCATTCCCAATTTACTTATATGAGCCGGGAACAAGTAATAATACCATCTAATTGATTCAAATGATAAGCATCTGAAATCAAGCTCCTAAACCGCTTAAACGATGGATCGTCAAATGTAGAACATCATACGCTTCTACAGTTTAAGTCTCTGCAACACTGTTGCATCCTGCGTAGAATAATCTGGAACACTTTCGCGCTTGTGTCGTGGCATATATGAGGGGGAAAATGAGCAAAAAATCTTACGCATCGCAACACGTGTGGTGGCATAATGTTCTAACTTCCCCCGTAGCTTCCCGGAGCGCTTACTTCTGCTGGAGGAGCGCTGCTGAATAGATCATCACTCATTACGCACCAAGTTGGCGCCATTCGTTCGACGCCGGCATCCCGTTCAGAAAACACGCACTCTGGTGCACATTTCCAGTCGTAGAATTACCGGAATCGCAGAACGGACAATAGCTTCAGCGTATTTCGTAGCGATTTTGAGCGTGCCGTTGATGGTGGAGCCACATCGTTCTCGTTTTACCTGCAACCGGCGGGCGTGAGCCGAAGCCGATGATCTATTGGGAAGGTGGCAGATGCTTAACGTGGAATTTCGACGGCACAACAAATCAAAGACCGCACACTCGCAAAGGTCTAAATTGATTTCTTCCCCGAAGCCACTCGTAAATCAACGCTAGTTTTGTTTGCACGCGCACGCTCACACCGATGCCGACCGCATGCACCCATGGCAGACGTCCAAATGTTCTATGCTGCCCGCCGGCCGTTCGGACGGACCAAGGACTTGGAGCCTGCGGGCCAGCGATTAACATGTCGTCGGATCGTTTGTCGTTTCGCCAGAATCGAATCCCTCGTGGGCAGGCTGCAAATCGGGTTTAATTATGTTTCATCGTGAACACCACATACCTATTTATGATTTGATAGCATGTTTTCGTCGAGCCCCGAGACCGTTTCGCGTGTTTCGCACGTCCGGTCGGGGATGTGTGGTTGTTGATCGCATCCGGGAGGAATGGTGCACGTCGCCAGGACCTCTTCATAAGGCGGGGTTAATTGGAGTCCTAAGGTGCCGCTTTTATGATAGCCGTTTTCGCTGGTCGCAGCCGTCCCACAGACACTCCTTCGGTCGCTTCCTTCCTCTTTGGAGCACCGATTTGCGATGCCTTGCGGGCCAAAAGCCCTTATGCCGGTGGTGACGCTTCGCCGAACTCAGCAGCATGCCTGTAGGGTTTTGCGTTGTGAACGAGCGTTTACATTGGCTCCCGCCAGCTCGGGTGTGAGCCGTGGAAGACTGATGATGACTACAACGATGATGACAATGGTGATGACGAGGACGCAACTTATGACAGGATGCCACGACAAGGGTTGCCAGTGTCCCACTGCGCGTACTTCACTGACGGTGCGCTCCCGAGAGCACAAGCGTATGTCACAGCGTAAGTCCGTCCACCCGGTCGACAATTGAGTAAAACAATAGCATTAGAGGGAGATGCTTTTTGCTGAGGAGAATGGGAAAGTGTGTGAGAGGCAGGACTCATACTCACGTACGCACGCTAGAAATAACAAGAACTTAAACAGGTTCCAGGAGGGTAAAAGGTTGCTGTGTCGCTGTCACTGACAGGTGCTGCTGATGGATGCTGGTAAAATAATACAGATTTTGTCAGCACGGGACAAATGCGAATTTTTACACGCACCGGGCTAGGTGTGAAAGGTAGCAGGAGGTCGGTAGTGTGTCACTCAAATGTTTACAACCCCAAGAGAGAATAGCACAGGAATGCCGTTGCACTCTGGACGCACTTTAGCCTCTTCTTTCGGAGGCAAAAAATACTCGAGGATGCCGAGACTCTGTTGTCATTCCTTACCGAAGTGATCAAATTACGACCCAAACAATACATCGGTAAACACTCGGAGAGGGTTGGTTTAATCTGCTGTTACGTGGCAAAGTATTTTTGTTTTATTTTTTATTCGTGAAAGTAATCAGTCGAATGCGTTCAAAAAGAATATTTGCTAAAACAAGTACAATAATGTGTGTTTAAGCCGAAGAAACGATAGAGTAAACCGTATGATAGATTGTAAAAGAATATACATTTTTTATGTTCAACTTTTTTATACTTAAACTTCTAAACTTGATATTGCATACACACATTTCATACGCAATCTAAACGACAATGGCATTTGCTTTAAAGTTAGCAGCTAGCTAAACATTTCATTTTCATTGTTGATTGGTTGTTTTCCTTCCACCAGCACACCACGATGTAAGCAGTAAACCGTTTCGTTCCATTTCCCTTCAACCGAGTCACATTGTACACCATGCGGTGAAATAAAATTATGCTATTTATCGCCCATACATACGCACGTGCTCACACGCCACGTGACAGCTGGTCATGAGGTGCACCATATTTTACCGCCGGGCTGCTGTTAAACAATACCGACCTTTCCACGGCCGATAGATACGGTGTGGTGCCCGGGGTACGTATGTACTTTGAGTAAAGTATGTACTTGCCCGTGCCCGTTTCCCATCGGACGAAGAGCTATTGCCAATCGAACTGGCCGTACGTACAACGGTTACAGCTTGTTGCAGGCAACGGTGTGGTGGCGCAGTGTGATAAGCGAAAATAATGTGTCTATTTGCAGAACAAATAGTCCACCGGCCTGGTGAGTGGTGTGTGTGTGTGGGTGGATGCTTGTTAGTTGTTGGCTTCTTATGCCGTTGCGGTAGTAGTAAAGCAAGGGGGTGAAGTTTAACTTTTCCACCATTCGGTACCGACTCAGCCAGGGTGCCGGCTTGCCCACCAATGAAGACGTTACCCACACTTGGCTTACCGGTGATTGTCCCAGTGTGTGTGTGTTCTTGTGCGTAAGCAACAAACAGTTGATTGCATAACACCCGGCCTTTGTCTTGTGCTGTGTGCATTTTGTAATAAGAATTAGATGGCAATCTGACAACGGGAGTGGCGTAGCTTTGCTGTACATTTCCCGTAGCATACCTACGTAGCATACCATCGAGCCAGGATACCACACGTTGGCCTCCGGCACATACCGGCACATTCCGGAGAGGGGGCGGGAAAGGAGTAGCTCATCAATAAATCAACACCGTTTCGTTTGGATTTGTGCTGATATTGATTCGTACGAAACAAGCCAAACACACATGAGTTTTAGCACATTCCAAACGGGCGAGAATCTCCATCTAGTCGCATGCTTCTAATCGAAAGATTCCATTATTTGCCTACCAAACCGGGTGGACGGGTGAAATTAAACAATTCCATTACGAACCAACCTGAGCAGAACGTACCAAGAACATGAAAGTGCGCACAGCACAGCCGCACGAACACTCAGAACTCGCTTGACAGCTGACATCGGCCGGCGACGCTTTCTAATCCTGCTGTAGCGGTCGTAAGTGTAAGTGTACTATCGCTCAATTAAATTCCATTTTCTGCTATTGCTTCCTGTGTGTCCGCTCGCCACATTCCCTTCCTCATCCCACGGTGTGTGCAGGTGTTACCCAATGGGCTAATTATGATCGCAATTGGATTGGTGAAAATTTAATTATTAATGCCCTCCTGCTGCAACCATCGGGCACGGGGCTGAGCTGACTGGTGTCCGTTCGTTACGTTACGGTGTGGAAATCGATTGAACTGTTGAGCTTTTTGGTGGAGCAATGGTTGGTAGTAGTGGTGGTGGTGGTGGTGGTGCTAGTGATGATGGTTTTTATTGTGTGTGTTTTGTTCCGTCTGTCTCGTATAGGAAGCACCAGTGCGGTGTAGTGATGGGTAACCGGAATCGCACCCACGGCTCGGAATCGCTTCCGGAATCGACGGCTCCGGACGGCTCCGGCTGCCGACTAGCGGCTCCGGACGGCTCCGACGGCTCCGACGGCTCCGAACGGCTCCGACGACTCCGGACGGCTCCGACGGCTCCGGACGGCTCCGACGGCTCCGGACGGCTCCGACGGCTCCGGACGGCTCCGGCTGCCGACTAGCGGCTCCGGACGGCTCCGGACGGCTCCGACGGCTCCGGACGGCTCCGACGGCTCCGGACGGCTCCGACGGCTCCGGACGGCTCCGGACGGCTCCGGCTGCCGACTAGCGGCTCCAGACGGCTCCGACGGCTCCGGACGGCTCCGAACGGCTCCGAACGGCTCCAGACGGCTCTGAGGTCGGAGTTTTAACCTACCTTCCGGAACCGCTTCCAATTTTGGCGGAGTCATTCGGAAGCGATTCCGGATTTTTGTTGAATTTACCCATCACTAGTGCGGTGTACTAGCTAATGACTATCGTGTAGTAGTATCGATTTTACACGCTACAAAAGAGGTCAAACGAGGCATCGATTTTGTGGTCGAGGGTGGAAAATTGAACGATAGTTCTGTTGTACTTTACTGGTAGGTTTTTTTCTAGCAAATTAATCAAAGTCACATTCAGAGTGTGTCCTAATAAAACGGTTTAGCAATATTTGTGTATATTTTCTCTTAGGTATCATCCATCGATTACGTAACGCAAAAATTGCAAAGATGACGAGCGGAGCGTGTATCCTTTCTCTCACTCCTTCCGCTACCCTTGAGGGATGTTGCGACCAATCGAAACGCTACTAGCGCTTACTAAAAGTATTGTCATCCATGAATTACGTAACGTAAAAATTGCTTATTTTTTACAGGGGTTTCCAAATCACGTTTGAATGTAGACATTGTGTTTTTACCGCGTCTAAGAAGTTATTCCACATTACTTTGATGTTTCATTTCCATCATAATAATTTTTAATTTCTTTAGCGTGATTTTAAACACTTCACCTGTCAACGGGTGACGAGACCGGGGTTTCACGGTGAAAAAAACGATGTAAACAGCCCGTTGAAGTGTTGAAAATCATGCTGAAAAAATTAAAGTTTATTATGATACATATGAAATATCAGATCGATGTGGAATAACATTTTGTATGCGATGAATAACAATGTTTATATTCGAAACTGACTTGGAAAACCCTGTATAATTGATCGTATTCTTTCAAACCCGATTATTTTAAATGGATTGAGATGTTGCCATCCTTGTTTTGTAAAATATGACATTTTTATTGAATTATGAAACATTAAGTTGATACATGGATTCTCTAGCCAGCTCATAAGCTTGTAAGCTTCGTTTTCATTTTGTAAGTTTGAATGGAAAAGATATCTTGAAGATAGTAGTTGCAAAGCAATACGACAAAATATACTTGTAAAGAAAGCCAAACCAAACCAAAAGCATATAAAATATCAACACATTTTGCTGGATATACCGTATAACGGCATTTCCACCAACAAAAGAAGTGTAGCGAACCATATCATTTTCACAGAACACACTTTAGATAAAAATTATCTGGCTATTGAACCGACTTAATGCAACAAAGAAAAAAGTTCCAGTATGAGGAAAAGAGTTACCATCGGAACGATGTAAGACTAAATTCTCTCACCTCCTATAAAACCCACCAAAGACGTAAAAGATAATGCAGACTGCACACCATCTTACACGGGGAAATAGAAGAAGAACAAAAAAACGCTCCACCGATGCACTGTGCAAATGAAAATAATTTTCTCCACGCTTTGGTAAGCCCAGGTCTGCCCGAAACGGCCACCAAATTTCGCAGTCCACCGAATTGTGCGGTTTTCGGGTCGGATGGTTATGGTCACAAATGGGCCAAAAGCTTCGGAACCAATTTAAATCAATGAACCGATAACGCTCGGAACGGGGCTGTCCGATGGAAGCACACGTGTGAAGGCAGATAGCAAACGAAACGCGGAAATTGGTTTCCTTTCCAAGTGTTGAAGTGCACTGTTACACCTGGGCGATTAAACAAAAAAGGCACTGGCAGAGATAATGAGAAAATTTATTACCCTTTAACCCACGGTATGTAGTAACTTTTTGGAACTAAGCGAAAACCATGCATTACGACGAGAGATAGAGAGTGAGAGGGAGAAAGAGAGTAATGAAGAGTGGCGATGCTGAAATTGCATTGCATTCATAATTGCTGACGATGATGCTGATGCAAATTGTTCGATTATCGGGTTTAATATCAGATACGAATTTTCATATCATCACCGCCATATTGCACCACCGGTATGAGGGGTTTAAAATAAATCAAATGCAACCCGCATAGAAATGAGCAAGTTTTTCACTGCAACATTTCTATTCTGTTAGTGCTGAGAGAAAAAGACCACTTCAAACACTTTGTTTTTCAAATTGAACCCATATTCTTCACAGAATAAAAAGAAAAGCTTAACAAAGTGAACACATTTTTGCGATCAAATGCACGCTTGCATGCAACGCGCGGTGTCCGTTCAATGTAACCGCGCTAGTAACCAATCAAGCCTGTTATTAGTTTGATTGCAGATTTGCAATCGATGCAGCTGTAGCAATCGATTATTATTGCCCTGTTCGACAAAGTCAACCACAATTCCGTGGCGCTTCCATCGGCGGCACGGTGTGTCCTGTTTTCTTTCCGCCGCGCGTTTCGGAATGGTTTTCAGCAACTTTCAACGAAACTAATAACCATTCTCGTTACCCATTTAGCTTGAAATTGATGGTGCTGTGCGCTGGGGCTGAAATGAACAACAATTTTTCAGTGGAATTCGATCCTATTGCTTTGCACTTTTCACATCGTTTGAGGGTTTTTTTACGTGTGCAATTTATTAGGCAGCGATTGATGCATTTTTCATGAAGAAAATGTTCATGCTTTTTTTTAACAACAGACAGAACAGGCAGCATTAAGTTACACTCGATTGTAACGATCATTCAACAGATTGCAATATTCATTCCATGAAGGACAGTGTGCATACAATGTCATATGAATTGCATCCTTGGAATCAATTCAACTATTCCATCGCTACCATTACATTGGCACGCCCTTTCCTACCGTCAGTGTTTGAAACATTCATTGTAATATGCTCCGATTGAAGGCCATACCACCATTACAGTACGGATGCTTGCCATTTCTTAATAGTAATTTGCTCAACCGTTAATGCCGGAATCAAGTTCAATCATCCAATCGCTTGACATTTCCACCCATGTGTTTGCCCCGTTGTCCCTGGCACGTCATCTCAATCTCAACCCAAACCGGCGGCACTCAAGCTCAACGAACCGAGCGTTACTAGTTACCGCTCGGGCGGACACCTAACCACAACTCCAAAGCATACAAATACTCGGATCGGAACCTCGATCAACGCGTTTACAATGCGTTCTTCCACATCAGCAATTCGTCATAGCGATGGGGTGTTGGAATCAAAAGGAACCGGCATCGAACCATGCCATACCCTTGGCGATTGAGTTGATCAAGCGGAAAACTGAAGTTGCAGCTTTTGTTAGGATGCACTTTGCTGAAACGAAAGCACGATCTGTCAATCGAGCTAGACTGCTCACCGGATCAGGACAGCTTCCGACAGCAGCACTGTTCGGTCACGTTTTCGATGAATCAGCAGCGGCAGCGATGGCTGAGGCGCCTCATTGGAGGTATAGCAGATGGGTGGTGCGGTGGTTCAATCGTCATTCCGTCATACGTCAAAGCAAATCTGTTGGAATATGTAACATAACGAAGAAGGTGATATATTGCAGCGTTCAGTTTGTAATGCGTTGAATAGGAGAACGATGTATGGAAACTAACTTAAGCAAACGGTAAGTTAGCGTGCAATGTATTTGTGCATTTAGACGCAAAGTCGTATGACCTAGCAACAAGCTCTGATGGGTTCTTCTTCTCTTTCGCGTAGCGTCCTGAAGCGGACATGCCGGCCTATACCGACTTTCGAGACTTAATTCATTACCACGCACAGCCTGATAGTCAATACTTGCTACGACGGAAACGGTCCATTCTAGGTTAGAACCCATGACGGGCATGAAATTGAGTCGTACGAGTTGAAGATTGTACCTTGAAGATGGACGACTGTTTAATTCTGATGGGTTAAAGTCTCGTATAGACTGAGTGCTCACCATTCGTATGATTTACTATCAGTTTCTAGACAGGCAAGAAAATTACAATAAAAAAGCTGAAAAATATAGAATCTGCCGTTCAATTAACAACGTTTTTTCGAACAAAACGTTATAATATATTATCATAACTATGAATAAAGTATGTAAAGGGACAAGGAGATACTTGCATGTGTCATTTGTAGTTCGTTCGTGGATTCATATCATAACCATTAGCACCATCCAATCAAAAGCTCGATGGAAAGCAACACACGATAAGTGATGTTAATGTTCTCAATCGTGTAACTGTCTGTCGCACTACACTTACCCTTCCATTTGCCTCAGGCAAGGCACCCCTTTTTCTGATTCCTACCATAACCATAACCTGGTCCTACCATAAACCGCCCCGTATCTGATAAAGACTGATCATTTTCCGAATAACGCCAATGAAAATGAAAAAAAACAAGGCGTTCAGATGCAAAGATACGTACAAATATGGGAAAGCAGTATAAACTGACCGCACGGCCACGGAACGGGTTCCAGAACTTCGAGCACTGTACCGCGTGTGGTGTTCGTGTCCTGTTTTACTCATGTCCTCTCTTTAGATTGTTATTTTTTCCGCGCCCTTCTATATCGGGTTAGTCATGACTGTCATGAGCCGAATGTTGCGGGGCAGGCCAAACAATGCTCGTTACTGCAACCGGATAACAACAATCTTCCCCTCCCCCCCCCCCGCCTGCACCACCATGCACTAGAGAGAGAGCGACTTAATCCCCGGTTCGCTTCGGTTCGCAATTTGTTTGCTACATTTTTAATTGGACAGTTCTGGGCACATAAGTCGCTTGCCGAGCGGTACCTTGCGGGCGGCTAATTAATCGGCCGGAATGTACGCGCTCGATTGACCACTTATTAGGGGCTGAGCAGCTTTATTCGAAACTGAGCTACTGGTGCTGCCCCAGCGGCGGTTGGGTAACGATTATCCGCCTTACGAAACGGGGTGCCAGCACTGACTCATCGGGCGCATTGAAAGGCTGCAAGGCCCTTTGAAGAAAGGATACTGCACAGTACTTTACACAACAAAGCGAACCATTTCTATGCACCAGGCAAGGATGCTCCGTTACATCTTACAGTAGCGTTACGGGTTGGTAATACGGCTTTATTCCTCTCGACGAGTGTAATATTTTCGCTTCGCATATTGTTCGCATGCTTCATCTGGGATCCTTTGCTGAGGACACTCCCGCAGCACTGCCATTAAAAGAAAGCACTGCCTGGCAGATTTTTCCACCCATTGCTACACTCACTACTACCACCACCACCACCCATCTCCCCCCACTTCATTATGCAACACTCGTAACGGGCGGGCGCGCGTAACGCGGAGAATGTAAAATTTTACGACACTCCAAAAACGACCCCAGCCCAGCAACAGCAACAGTACAGAAAGTGTGTGCAAAACAACCGCGTTGTTGTTTGTTGCTGTATTTTTTTCTTCTTCTTTTTCTTCTTCCCCTTCCCCACCTTCTGTTTTTGCTTTCACATTTGCTTCCCGTTTTTATTTCGTCATGGTCGGTTTTTACATTCCTTCTTGTTTTGTTACTGCTGTTAGCCGCCTTTTGAATATTTCTTATCCGATAAACTTCCCGGGCACGCCGGGGCCTCCCGTCGTCGCACAACTGTATGGATCTTTTATCTTGCGCAAACGGTTTCTTATGTTGCACGGTCCCACCGTTGAACGGGCATCCCATGCAGTTCGGATGGCCGTTTCGCGACCGCTACAAATTCTAATGTTGTTGTTTATCACGCACGGGGAAAAAACACGCTGTCTACTTGGTGCTTTGATTTTTATTCTTCTTCTATCCCTATCTCTTTCTCACTCTCCGCTCTCTCACTCTCGCTGCATTCGGGCTTTGGGTCGGTTTGTTTGTGTGCTGCTGGTAGGTGTTTTTCTGCGTTCGTTTGCTTGCTTGCTTGTGTTCCTGTTGTGGTGAGGATTTCCGTAAGCATATTCATTTTTAAAACCTGTATTATATTTTTCCCGGTGCGTTCGGCAAACCACCCAAGCAAATATCAATCCAATCTTTTTGCACTCTTCTTCTCCCGGAGCTAGCCGGGCGGCGCGCGTGTTACGGCCGTTTTGAAGAAGGTAAATTTTGCACCGACCTGGCGCCGGTTTGGCAGGCTTTAAGAAATTCATGAACCGTATTCACACATCGTTTTCTAGAGATCTGTTGGCACAGGAAGACGGCAGAGTGGGTTTGTTTTGCTTTTTCTTGATATCAGCACTGCATCACGTAAGGATCTGTCCATATTTTTTATGATTGCTGCTAGTTTGTTTTGATTCAAAACGTATATCCTATCTAATGCACAGGGTTATGTGTAAAGATAAGGGAAATTACTTTCGTTTTTTATTACAGGATTTTTCTGTTGGATCATCTCTTGTTCTAGACGGTAAATGTAAAGAAATGTATTCAAGCTGTGGCCTTTGCTGTGCACGTGTTTTGAACAGCATTTGCGAATACTGCAAAGGTGTGCACTACACACTGTACATCAACTAGCAAATCAAAGTGCACCGAAGTGGTGATTCAGTCGCTTGTTTTATGTTTTCTCGCCCATTGTTTGCTTGTTCACCTTTTGTCACCAACGCAGTGATTTTCCATCGCGCTGGTGAGTGTTGGTGTTCACACAGCATTAAAGGCGTACGTTTTGCGCTGCAACAGCTGCCTCACTGACTCATTGAGTTGTTGAAGAGCACTTATAAGTGCCACAATCACTTCAACACATACTCAAGCACACAGTACGCTTGCACGGAGCATGTTTTGAAGAAGAAGTGTTCCCAGCCTGTGTTCGTTCCGGCATCGTATCGGATCTTGGGAAGATGAAACGGTACGCATGCCGAGGTGTCGGAATGCGATGAAATCTAAACCCCTTTCCCCAAGGTTCCCCGGTCCCGGGGCACACAACACAAGCCCGGTGCCACAAAGTTCTAAACAAAGTCAAGGGGTAAAGTTCATGGTGTGAAGTAGTCAGGAGTGAACCAACCCACTGCTGCCTGATAGGCGAAACTATTTCTCACGAGAGAACTATGTAAGAATGGCCCTACCCGGGCAGTATTAAGTATTATAATTTATAATAAAAGTTAAAATGCCTTTAAGGAATATTTGTATAAATGGTCTGCAAAGTTGAAATAACAAACGGTGCATGCTTTCAGACTGTACAGTTTACTACAGTTGCGTTAGATTCGCTTCCCAAAAATAGTTTAAAAATATGGTATATTAAATTAATAATTTTAATGTAGGACGAATAACGGAACGAGCAAACTTTTCATTGAAAATATTACAAAGCAAACACCTCGTACAACGGTACGGTACGAGAAAGCGAGGCTAAAGCATGACAGGATCTATTTATGTCACCACTACCCCTGGCAACCGGGGCATCGCATGATCACACGGCCCTCGACGTGGCGCTGAATGTTAATTCAATATTGTAAATGGAGAAAAACGAACCGGAGCGCTCACTCCACCCGCAGGAGAATTTTTCCTTTGATGATTTTTAATTCCCTTTGGGCGATCAGGAACTTCGTACGTACGGAGCATGCTGCTCGGGCATGGAGAGGAACACGGTCACATTCCTCCTGGCCACGCATCGCCGGGGCGCATCTTTAACAGCTTCGATCCGCTCGGGGTGGCGTTTGTGGATGGGAAAAAAACACACACACACAGACACACACACACACTCAGACACACACAAACACATACACAAAATGAACAAAGGAGACACTCGACAACGGTACGTGTCACTCGTGTTAGTTCGTGGAAAGAAATTCGATTATGGTGGTGCGAAAGAAAAGCAAACATTACAAAAAAACATTTTTAAAAAACAACCTGATCCTCGCAACCTGCTTACATTTAAAGGACACGCGGGGGAGAAAAAAAACAATAGAAATTGGGCGCTCCTTAAGCGCTTATTTGCATCGTGCCAAAGTAAAACGGCCCTTTTTTCAAATGATTTTTTGTTCGCAAAAGTCATTTTGCTTGCTGCTGCGTAAATGTAATTATTAGACCCTATCATTCGTAGGCGTCCTAGAACCTTTTTTTGCAAAACAAAAAGCCTCATCTGTACACTCCGGAAACTCGCTCAAAACTGCAGTAAATTATAAGCCTAAGCCGGCATCAACGATTTATTTTTTCTTTGCCCTCTCACAATTACTTACAACGGTTGAGATAATTTTCCATCGTATATACATCAATTTCTGCTGATTCTACTATCTATTGTAAATTGATTCGAAATACATGAAGCTTCTCCTGTCAATTGCTTCCTAGAATACTGCAAAGGCAGTGGCATTGCAGGCTTGTACCATTTTCACGATGTAATGATCAGCAGTGGTGTGTCACAGTGAGCACGTAGCACTGTGCCAATATCAATAATCATGTTTCTGACTAATAAACCACACCAAATGAGAGTGCATTTCTGTGCAGCTTGCAATAGCTAGGCAGCTGCAGGACATAGCTGCATCATCTGCGTCGATGCTATCGTTGGCAGGCGTACGGCATTACATTGACAATTCCCCGAAGCCTATGGCAATAACTCATTCCTGGGATTGTTCTCAATAAAACGGCAATGAAATGAAACAAACTCAACGCTGTTCGATCGTAACGCCTGTTAGTTGTGTGTCCCTTTCTTGCTCTCCTTTATCATCCATCGTTTAAAGCTCACCGTCAGACATTTTTCTTTTAATCTCAAATCCATGATTTACATACACAATAATGTGTGCAAATGTGTCACGTATCATTAGTACAACTGTGCACATCGGAACAGGAAAGAATGCTTTAATGATGCAATTTACATTCTTGCACCTTAACTCCGTGTGACCAATGTCACCGGGTATCGATTTTTCATTACCGCAGTGGACTAAACGTACCGGAAGTAGAAGTCTCTTGCGGGATTCATTCTTGTAACACTGCGCGTGCCAGCTCCTGTGGGAGTGGATGTTCGCGCGGGTGCAATGTTACGCGTGATGGTAATTAAAATTTATTGCCCACCATTTTGCGATGAGTATGGAATGGTAGTAGGGTATGGGTCAGGTTTTATGTGTGCTCATTAGAACACACACGCAGTAGCGCTGAGTGCGGGTAAAGGAGACACAATGTAGCTGTTTAAGGTACGAATGGGTAGGAATAGTTCGGTAGATAACAGGTTGGCTGATAAGTCCCCGGTCTGACACATAGATGGCGCCGCTAGTATTAAATGCATATTATTTTTATATAGTACCAACCTTCAAATGATTCGTGTCAAAATTTGACGTCTGTATGTCAATTAGTTTGTGAGACAGAGCGTCTTTTGTCAAGCAACTTTTGTTATTTTGTTGTTCCACCAAGACAACGCACCGTGCCACAAGTCATTGAGAACGAT